>SJYT01059970.1:18097-36407 GCA_006410635.1 Cephalophus harveyi | reverse complement strand
TTTTTTTTTTTTTTTTTTTTAATTTTTACTTTATTTTACTTTACAATACCGTATTGGTTTTGCCATACATTGACATGAATCCACCATGGGTGTATATGAGATCCCAATCCTGAATCCCCCTCCCACATCCCACCCCATTTCCTCTCTCTGGATCATCCCCGTGTACCAGCCCCGGGAATCCTGTTGCCTAATTAATGTGTTGCATTTTACCCAAGAGAATTTAGAGCACTTTCACTGTAAGAGAAATTTCTGCAGCTCAGATAGTCTTCTTTGCTCTTAAGTTTCCTTTTCCACATTTTTAAGTGGCTGGATAGTACTCTCTTGTATTCATGCCAGTGTTTGTTGAAGCAATCTTACCTTATTGGACTTAGAAGGTATTTCCAATTTTGCAATTATGAAAATACAGAGCAAAGATCATTTAAGTATTAAACATCTAAAATAAAACAAAACAGAAAGCTGACTAGCATCTTGCTTGGACCCCAGGAGTTACCGTTTCTTTGTTTCTGGTCACAGTTCACCCCTCATTTCACTACACAAACTGCTTTCTAAGTTAGGCAGTTGAGGAGGAGGGCATCACATTTTTCCTCCAAGGCAGGTCATCTGACTTGAGTCATCTGGATTAGGGCATCAAACTCAGTATTATCTCTGGAATTCAAAGACTGAAATTAGACAGTCTTCCATTCTCATGATGCTGCTGTTTAGTTTGCACCTACTATTACTGCTTTTGTGATTTGTCATCACTTCCTGTGATGGTTAATTTTATGTGTCAGCTTGACTAGCCCACAGTGTGCCTAGATATGCGGTCAAAAGTTTTCTCGAGTGTGTCTGTGAGGGTATTTCTGGATGAGATTAACACATGACTAGGTAGACCAAGTAAAGCAGATAGTTTTTCCTAATATGGGTGGACCTTGTCAGTAATTTGAAGGTGTGAATAGAACAAGACAGACCCTCTTCTGAGTATGGGAGGATTCCATCTGCCTGAGTGCCACCTAACCAGAACATTGAAATGGGATGTTTCAATTTTCTTGCCTTTAAACTTGAACTGAAGCATCAGCTCTTCCTGAGTCTTGAGCCTGCCAGCCTTCAGACTGGTACTCTCTTGTTGGCTCCTGGGCCTCCAGCTTGCTGACTCACCCTGCAGACCTTGCGACTTAGCCTCTATAACTGTACGAACTGATTCTTTATAATTGATTTCTTTTTATCTCACTGGTTATGTTTCTCTGAAGAACCCTGACTAATACACAACCTATTGCCCTTTCGACTACCTTAGAAGTCCCCAAAGCCAAGGGCATAACCCTCCATTCCTGGTGATACTAGCTCTTTTTTGCTGATCTTTAACAATCAGATAATAGTTATTTAGGTCACCTATAAATCATCTTGTTCAAAAAGCTTTACAGTCCCATCCACTGAGGAACATGGAGCCTATCACTTTGGGATCAGACCAGAAGGGATTTAAATCAAATAGTCAGTACCTCTTTAAATGCATTCCCTCAGCAGTGTCCCCAAATGGGACATGTACCGTTATCAAATATTAGTTCGAGCTGATTTTCCTGCCTTCTCAAGGATTTCTGCAGAGTTTGGGGAAGATGTCTTCTCCCTTTCCCTAAGCAGATCTGTTTTGTTCTAATGGTAGAGATATAAGATTTGACGCAAGGGGAAAGGATCCAGCTTGGCCTAGGCTCTGAATAAATATTTCCCTCTACTTCATGGCCTATTTTTACCTGCCGTTTCATGGTATTACTCAAGTGGAGGGTTTGAAGCGATGAGGTGAAATGAGAAATTTCCCCCTAATATGCAAAAGTATGATAGAAAGTACAGCTATGCCAAGAAATGGCTGAGATTAAATGAAGTAAATTCTAACTGGAGACCTGGATACAGTTTTGGGTCCCTGACTCTCAGGGCAAGGGACAAAGCATGTCCTACTAGATGGGAATAAGAATAAATCCCTTGATTAAAATGCAGTTATAAATACCATAGACTGCAAAAGCTGAAATAGATCCCCGTGGTCCTCTACCTATATACCCTTCCCTTTAGATTAGGAAACTGAGGCACAAAGAGGTCAATACCGACAGTGTTTCATCTTAAAAACCCTACTTAAGTCTATGTGAATAACCTGCTACTAAAAATGAAGGAAATCATTAATTTTAAACTTTTACCTTAAAAACAACTTTGACCCTTTTGATTATCCTCATATTCTTTCCTTCAGTTGAGCTTAATAAGGACGATGGAATTATGGTTTTAGATAGAGGTTAATTTCATATCTGTCATCTTCTGGCATATTACTGACTCTTTAAAAAGTCAACATTTAATCATATCTGAAATTTACAGGATAAAATTTTTAAAGCCTTCAATTATTAACAGTATTTCAGGGGGGAAAGGCACTTTGCCATATAACTTAAATGTTTTTTCCTCATGAATTGAGTCTGATACAGAATATTCACTATGGTAGAGTTTAAACATAATAGAGTCTAGCTACTTCCCTGAAAATACTATTCAGTGAATTTCTGCTTTGACACTGAACTGACCTTGTAATTAACATTGTTCACTATCCTTCATTATATGCCAGATTATAAAATATGACTTATTGGCAGCATAAAGGCACAAAGTTCTGAAATGCAATTTATAACCATGAAAAAGGACTGAGCTTTGAGTGACAGTTAAATTTGAATAGATTGGATGAGTGTTGTGAAACATGAATAATGAAGCATTTTATTTATTTTTTAATGAAGCATTTTAAATTCAAGTTTTGTTAAATCATTAATATGATTGTTTTAGAGGAAATCTGCATCTATCATGTGGCTAATAAAATGTATATAGATGCAAACATTTGTATTGTGTGAAATAATTAAAGTGAAAGCTAGTTTCCACATTAATTCTTAATTTTTTAAATTTATTTGTTTTAATTGGAGGCTAATTACTTTACAATATTGCAATGGTTTTTTGCCATACATCAACATGAATCAGCCACGGGTGCACATTTTTTTTTTTAATTTAAATCACTTAAGTGTCACAAATAGGTTTATCAGCTTTAAGCTATACATGTTGCAATTGTGTTTAAGCTGTTGATACAAGTTTCCTTAGAGTAATTCTGTTTAGATTTTGAGTTTTCAGTGTCTAGTAATAGTTACCGCTTTAGTCAGTGCTCACTGTGTGCAAATATACTGCACTGAGATCTGTGCATACATCTTATTTAATCTTAAAATTCTCATCTGAGGTTGTTCTGTTTACAGTTTGAATACAGTCTTTCACTTGAACCAGGCAGGCATTTTTGGTGGTTGTCTTGAGAAGTGGACATTGTAATAATAGTTACAGATAAGAGACCAGATTCATTGAGATATTAATGTATGAACAGTCCCTTCTAAAGCCCCTGGACATTCCAGTAGGTGAAAACCCTGTTTATAGTAACATGCACCTAGAGGCTAAGTCCATTTTGCAGATTAACATAAAGTGGGTTTTATATGAGAGGCTTTTTCTTTTTTTTAATAAGGGGAAGCATAGTTTTCATAGTTGGTGAATTTTTCAGGAATGAAGTGACAGTATTCACAACTAGGACCTTTATTAGGTCTTGGGTAGTGATACCACTCCTAGTACTCAATATGCCATACAAGTCATCAGCATTAAGTTGGCATTTGGAAATGTCCACATTAACGGGGAGTCTACATGCATAGGTGCCAGTATCTGACTTCTTCCATAAGCCCTCTCATGGGACCACAGAAACATTTACACATTCAAAAGGACTTTAAACTTAAATAGATACTGTTGTATTATAAATTATTTCATTCATCCCTTATATTTAGAGCATTCTACAAACTAGGTTATGGAATCTATTCATTTCACTTCAGATTAGTAAGTGTGAGTGTTACCAAATGTATGTCCTAGAAATGTAGACATTGGGTTAGACACAGTTCAGGACAACAACTCTAAGCCCTGTGTACTTTTAGCATTAGAGGACACAGTCAGATGAGTCTGGCTTCCAGTCCCAGGATTAACTACATGTTGCTGGGCAAGGTGCTTTATTTCTGCACGTTTTAGTTCCTTTATTTGTGAAAGGCTACTAATAGTGCATTTATTATGGGATATCTGTGGAGGTAATAAAACAGCTAAGACAATTATAGCCAATGAAATGATCAATAAATATCACTTATCAGGTAGTAAGTTGTGTAACTTCCCCAATAGATCAAAAGTGTATTTTCCACATCAGGAGTATGTAGTACAAAAATCACACCTAAATTGACTGAGCTGCAGTGGGTCAGGGAAAGAAGGGGCACATGATGAGTTCCTATCCCCCCCTCTTGCTAAATGTGTCTCTGGCTTTACCTCCTCAGTTGTTGTTCACTGTGCCCCACCCCTGAACTCAGGAGCTGCTGCTGCTAAGCCGTTTTAGTCGTGTCTGACTCTGTGCGACACCATAGACGGCAGCCCACCAAGTTCCCCCATCCCTTGGATTCTCCAGGCAAGAACACTGGAGCGGGTTGCCCTTTGCTTCTCCAATGCGTGAAAGTGAAAAGTGAAAGTGAAGTCGCTCAGTCATGTCCAACTCTGCGACCCCATGAACTGCAGCCCACCAGGCTCCTCCATCCATGGGATTTGCCAGGCAAGAGTACTGGAGTGGCTTGCCATTGCCTTCTCCAAACTCAGGAGGGTGCTTTCCAATGACAAAAATACAAAATACTGTACCAGAACTATGCCTGTCAGCTTAGTTCCCTGCATTCTGCCTGTAAATATAAATGACACTCAATCCTATTCTTTGGTTACAAAAGGTGACCTAAATGAACAGGCACAGGAAAAAAAAAAGTAATGGCAGTGCAACACTGTACACGATGAGAAATTGATACCAGCAGAACAGCTAGTGGAGTTTCTCTTAACCATTTACTGGAGCCCAGAATCAAGTTTCTCCACTTTGCAGTGTTGATGTATATAAATTGAAAGAGACACATGTACCCCAATGTTCATCACAGCACTATTTATAATAGCCGGGACATGGAAGCAACCTAGATGTCCATCAGCAGATGAATGGGCCTTCTCTTATAATGTAAATCTGAAGTCTAAGTCAGGAGCACTAAGTAACTGCTTGAGAAGTATTTTAAATAAGTGTGTTCATTCTATGAAAGCAAAACTGTTTAGTAAGAGTGTGGTGTATTTTTTTTTTAAAGCAAAATATTTATAAACAGTAGTCAGAATCACTTCAGAGTGCAGGGATCAATCATTAGAACTTCAGAAATCAATTGTTTTCTTAAGCTTCAGATTATCATTGAAATGTCACCAGGAATGTAAGACATACCTTCAAGAGGGGCCACTTATGTGCTTTTGTTTTCAATGAATTTATATAGAGTCATCATGAGAAGAAAGATTCTTCTCTCAGTAAAAATCACTTAATGGTGGGTTAACACTTGATATTTAATCTCTTCTCTCATTCTACTTTATATCTACATTGATTTAAGTGCTAATGAGTGTGGGGCAGCTGTGAAACACTTTATTCCTACATTATAGTTCTCATAATATCTGTCACTGATTATTTCTCATTTAGCATTAGCATCTCTCTACACATATACAGACATGTGTCAAAGAGTGACTTTTAAAGTGCACTGTACATTCACTGGAGCCTTAATTAATCATTTGAAAGCTGTCAAGGAACTTACTGGGCATGTTCAACAAGATAAGCCTTATGTAATACTGTCTCCAAATGACAGTACCACTAGAGGGAAGTACCAAGTTCAAAAGTAATTACAACAGTTAACTTGGTACCAAGTACCACGTTCAAAAGTAATCACCAAAATTAACCTAAATGCAGCTTAGTTGAGCTAAGAAAGTAGTTTCTCTAAATTGAATATTCTATGAGTTTGAAATCAATTTTTATACCCAGTGATAAAGTACTCTTGTAAGTTATTGGTGATAAACCATGTGCTTACAAACTCCAGTTTTTTCCTGAGACATTTTAAGACATTTACATTTCTGATCAAAATTAAAATATGGTCTTATACATGTGAGAAGAGCTGCTGTTGCTGCTACCAAGTCACTTCAGTCGTGTCCGACTCTATGCAACCCCACAGACGGCAGCCCATTGGGCTCCACCATCCCTGGGATTCTCCAGGCAAGAACACTGGAGAGGGTTGCCATTTCCTTCTCCAATGCATGAAAGTGAAAACTGAAAGTGAAGTCGCTCAGTCGTGTCTGACTCAGCGACCCCATGGACTGCAGCCTACCAGGCTCCTCCGTCCACGGGAGTTTCCAGGCAAGAGTACTGGAGTGGGATGCCATTGCCTTCTCCAGTGAGAAGAGCTAGCTTTTCTTTAAAAAAATGAACAATTGCTCAATGCATAGGAAGATGTATATAAGTCAAACCAATTTTTATTTCCATGAATGCCTTATCAGCTCCATTTTAAATTGGTTGCTTTTTCTTTCTTATCCTAAGAGAGGGTGTATTATATTTTACATCAATATTTTTTCAACCATATTGCCCATTTAAATAAATATGTATGAAGTATGCATCTAAATTCTAACTTTTCGTGTTACATTTCATAGGTAGCCTGTGATCCTATTTGTTACTCTAAAATATTATAAGCAAAATACTTACTCTAAAGCAAATAAAACCGCCACACCATAGAATTTAAATGTTTGTAAAAATGTGTATATACATTTAAATATAAGGCTTTCAATAGTAAGAACGTTTAAATTTTTAAGTGCAACAATGATCATATCTCTAAACATAGGGATAAAAGTTCAGTTTTTTAAAAATAGCTTTAAAATTCCAATTCAATATGGGTAGAATCTTTTAATAGGTATTTTCAGCAATAGAAAAATAAGAAAGATATAACATAATTCAATAAACATTCAGCAGGAGCTGGGTTCACAGTTTATATAAAGTTCTGGGAATTAATTGCAAGAGGAGTAAACAGTAATAGAGATGATGAAGATGAGAACAGGAGTAACAGTGAACAGGGATTGAGGGTTTATTATGTTGTTGCCCTGTGGTGAGTCTGCTACAAGACTTTCTCATCTATCAGGTCTGCAAGGTTCCTCATAGCAATCTTTCCAACCTGAGGTTTAGAGACGTTAATTTTCCCAAGGTCATATAGCCATTGAGTTTTAAAGCCTAGATTTCAATTCCAGCTTGCCTGACCTCAGTCTGAGTAAGCGTATATGATGTCTCTGTATCTCTACCATAGAAAATCCTGTTATAAGCGTTTTTCATATTTCAGAGTGAAAAGGTGTTAATTACATTATGTATGATGAGCTCTGGGGCTTCCCTGTAGCTCAGCTGGTAAAGAATCCGCCTGCTATGTGGGAGACCTGGGTTCAATCCCTGGGTTGGGAAGATCCCCTGGAGGAGGACATGGCAACCCACTCCAGCCTGGCAGGCTACAGTCCATGGGGTCGCAAAGAGTAGGACACGACTGAGCAACTAAGCAAAGCACACAGCACATCATGAGCTGCGTGTTTGATAAACTCTGGCAACAAAGCATCAACTTGCAGTAATAGATACAGAACAGTCAATCTTTGCCTCAAAATACTTAAAAAATAAAGTTGAATGGATGAATAGAACCGGGTACCTTATAAAGTCCTGGTAAAGTAACTGATGCACTTGCTGCTGGGTTATTGTTCTAGGCAAAAGGAGCATGGTGAAGTGAGATGTACAGTTCAAAACAGAACTCTTAGAAGGAGATGATAGCAGGAGGGAAGTAAAGACAGTTCCAAGCTCCTGAAAGGGAGAAATTGAACAAATAATACAGAAGGGCTAAGCCTTTGAAGAATGCATAGGAGGCAAGAAACTTTAGTCAGGAAAGAGGAGGCAATGAAAGACACTCCAAAGAAAAGATGAAAAATATTTCAATAAGCAAATTGACAGATCACCAAAGATATACACCACACTATGATTTCTCATTACAGCCAAAGACAAACTGGAGTTATTTATGCTTTCACAAGGAATAAATCTAAAAACTAGTTGAAGAGGAAGAAGTGATGAGAATATGTTTTAATACAGGAAAAATAGCCCCAAGGTTTCAAGCTTCCTTGTGAAATAAATGCATTTACATTTTTTAGTAGCCAAAAAGGGATATCTAAAAAATAATAGACGATAATTTTCTTTTTATATATTTTGTTGAAAATAATATAGGTTATCTGACAAAAGCTTTTCAGTTAATGAGAAAGAAAGGTAGGTAATCTTATAAATAATTATATGCCCCAGGTAAGGGAGGTCCCTTTGTGTAGTTTTCAAGTGAAGTGAAAGTGAAGTTGCTCAGTCGTGGCCGACTCTTTGTGACCCCCATGGACTGTAGCCCGCCAGCTCCTCTGTCCATGGGATTTCCCAGGCAAGAATACTGGAGCAGGTTGCCATTTTTATCTTTAATAGCAATTTCTCTTGGTAGGTGTGTGTGGGGGGGTGGGCAGCGGAGGGAAGTATTTTAGAGATTTTTTTTTTTCCTTTCTTCTCATTTTCAGGATAGAGTTAACTCACAAATTTGATTAGGAGTGGAACTTAGAAGTGAATTGAATTCACAAGTAACAAAATTAGATCATATTTAGTTATGCATGAGGTCAGATAGTGATAAAATGGGAATAAGCTGAAATTGTTTATTAGCCAGCTTGGGTTCTTTTATGCAGATCCTAAGGAAAAGCCCCATCACTGTAGGATGCATTCTTAATGTCAATTTATTCCTGAAAGCTATTTTCATAAGGCACACTGCAGGCCATAGCTGTGCCTCACAGATTCAAAGGCCTAAACCTTCTGCATGCACAGCAATAAACTCAAAAAAGAATTGTTGTGATGATGATTCTGGAACTTTTTAATGGCCCCAATCATTAGCAAAGATTAAAATTATACTCAACATTCTATATTTACCAAGGCAATAAAGTGGACTACTCTATTGGAAAGGGTTTTTTAAATGCAGATTTGAAACAAACAAAATGATTTTGATTTAAACTTCCTAAAAAACATAAGTTGAATTAATCAAATGATTCTTTTTTACGAGTGTTCTGGTTGAAGTGATTATATTCTGCCCAGGGAGAATAGAATAAGGTGAAGTATGGCTATGGCATTGAATTCACAAAGAGGATTTCATTGTTTGTTTTAACAGCCTTGTACTAAGCAACTGTTTAATACTATGTGCCAAACACTGTCCTAGGAGCACACGGTGCTAAAATTACCTGGTGAATACTTTCCGTTTGGTCAAAAGAGACCATGAATAAACATCTGTTAGAAAACTCAGTGTGTTTCAATGTAGGGACCTGAATTCACATGAAGGTGCTCTGAGTCAAGCAAGGTAGTTTAATGAAGACTGGGCTATATGATACCTAGAACAAGAGAGCTAATTTTCATCATTTGTGTTTTCATAATAAAATCATTGAAATCTAAGGTATAAAAAATGAATAAATGTTTCTGTGTAATGGGCTGACTTTTGTTGTTTTTTGGCTACACTGGGTCTTCGTGGCTGCACACTGGTGTTCTCTAATTGCGGTGAGTGGAGGCTTCTGTCTAGTTGCAGTGCGTGGGCTTCTCATTGCAGTGGCTTCTCTTGTTGCAGCTCGGAGGGTCTAGAGCACAGGTTCAGTAGCTGTGGCACATGGGCTTAGTTGCTCCACAGCATGTGGGATCTTCCCGGACCAGGGATCAAACCTGTGTCCCCTGCATTGGCAGGCATATTCTTATCCACTGTGCCACCAAGGAATGCCTTGAGCTGACATTTGATGTATAGCTAACGTTGTTTTTGTTGCTTTTTTTAAGTAAGTAATCTTTACTGTTTTCCTAGAAATAAACTACATATAGAGAGGGAAATCACAGAGCCATCTTGAATGCTTTTCACTTTCATCTCTTGTCACCATTCACCAGGTCTTCCTTCGCCATGTCTCTTTCACCATCATCTGTTTCATTAGTACCATCACCACTACCACCATTACAAGCTGAAACAGAATGCCTCCGCCAAATGGAAAGATTTTACATTATTCTCCCTAACATTATTATTTTCACAAAATGAAATAATTTTATATTTTAACAAATAAAGGGAAAGAGGGAAGTAGAAGTAAATAGTTCAAGGCAGTGGACCATGATTTTGGAAAGGCCAGGACTCTTACTTGCCCAAATCATATAGTTTCTCTGGATCTGTTTTTTCACCTCTGAAAGGAGGACTGCTCTTCAAATCCTTTTGAATGCTTTGCATTGTATGTCTCCAGCTGTGTCATCCAAAATTTTGCAACTAACTGCCCTCTGAACTCATCTCATGCTCTTCCATCCCCAGGCTCTCTTGCTCACCACTGACCCTCATGCAATTTACAAATACCATCCATCATGCCAAGACCCCTGAAGTCCCACTGGCACTATGAAGACCTCCCTTACCTACCCACGAAAGCCACCTTTTCTTCTCAACTCTATATAAATCATCTGGCACTTACTATGTACTGCCATAAGCCACTAAGAGTCCATTTATGTATATATCGACTTATAGCCTTAGCTTGAGTAAAGATCCTTAAGAATGAAAACTGTATATTGCATATGTTCTTGTTTTCTATAACCTTTAGGTCTATGCTTTTCAGTCTAATAAGAACCTAGCAACTTTTGCTTGATTCTTCTTTGCACCTCAGGATAACATTCTATGATCTAGTAAAGGAGTGTTTTTCTTAAGGAAGTCCTATACTATAGAATATTTTATATTTCTTAATGCTGTTGAAGAAGGATCAGTGTATCTAAAATAAACAGACCAATAAGCATTTCATCCTATTTCCCTTACTTGTATATTGAGGTATTTCACAAAAGTAGTTAGACATCTTGGTTGTTAACAGCATTATCTATTCAGCATAAATATTGTAAATAAAGAAAAATGGATATGCATCAGGAATTATCTTGGCAAATTTTTCAGTTATGCAATATTAAACTCCAGTATGAGTGTGTTTTATATATATATAATTCTGCATATATTTTATTGATATGATATATGATATACATTTCCTCTTTGGAGTCTCTATATGTGTCTAAGTGGTACATCATTATTCTAAATGAAACATGTACAGATAAATGAAATAAATGGGGTTAGCTTATGTAACCCTCACACTCCAGCCCCTGCAACTGTTTAAGACAGAAATACCAAAGGAAGCTTGTTGCTAATCAGAGAGATATTTAGCAGTGGCTCAAACACAAACTCTATTCATTGCTTTTTGCTTCTATTGTATCTTTTCTCTGTGGGCCTGAAAGAGAAAGAGACCCGGAAGGGACCTTATCTGAAGTGTCCATCTTTTGTGCTGCTGCTATTTGATTAAAAGGTAGAAGAAGGCACTAGGCCTTTCCGGGTGGAATGAACCAATGGATTTAGGAGCACTTGTGTGCTGCAGGTTGCTCTTGCCTCAACTAGACTAAGGCATGTTGTCATGCATGATCTCCTGCTAAGAAATCTTTTATTTTTTTTTTTAATTTTATTTTTACTTTATTTTACTTTATTTTACTTTACAATACCGTATTGGTTTTGCCATACATTGACATGAATCCACCATGGGTGTATATTAGCTCCCAATCCCGAATCCCCCTCCCACCTCCCACCCCACATCATCTCTCTGGCTCATCCCTGTGCACCAGCTCCAAGCATCCTGTATCCTGTATCGAACATAGGCTTGTGCTTCGTTCTTACATGTTAGTTTACATGTTTCAATGCCATTCTCCCAAATCATCCCACCCTCTTCCTCTCCCATAGAGTCCAAAAGTCCTTTCTATACATTTGTGTCTCTTTTGCTGTCTCACATACATTTCTGGCTATTATAAACAGTGCTGCGATGAACATTGGGGTACATGTGTCTCTTTCGATTATCTTTTAAACCACAGGAAATTGAACCCAGAACATATCTCTAACTCAGGCTTTTCACCTTGAGACCAAATCCTATCTTGAGAGAGTCTGTCAAGGATACAGCTGCTCCCCGGACAAACCTTAGATGTTAAAATAATGAATATTTTCTTTAGGGCTTCCCTGGTAGCTCAGCTGCTAAAGAATCTGCCTGCAATGAAGGAGACCCCAGTTCAATTCCTGGATTGGGAAGATCCGCTGGAGAAGGGATAGGCTACCCATTCCAGTATTCTTGGGTTTCCCTGGTGGCTCAGCTGGTAAAGAATCTGCCTGCAATGCGGGAGACCTGGGTTCTGTGTACCAAATGAAAGTTAGTCATTTCATAAATGGTGATATAAATATGTTCCCAGATAATCTGATAAATTATCAGATTTAAATTTTGGCTCTTTTGAAGATGTCACACTTCAGAAGTATTAATTAAACCTAAGCCCTTGTACTCATTACATATTCACTGTTAGCCCCAAGAAATTCTGAAGTTCTTGTAATCATTCAATTCATATTTTCAGTATATGGATAGTGTTTTTAAAGTCTAGTGTATGTTTTGTATCTTTTAAAATAACATGATTAGGAACTGCCGCTTTAAAAATCTATGGCTAGGACCATTTTGAAATTTTTTGAACTTTGGAAATCTGATGGCTTTAGGTTTAGCTCAGGCAATAGATCACCTGTGTAGATTAGAACTGCCCCCTCCCCCCCAAAAAAGCTTAAGCAGCCCTTTGAGTATTTTAAAATAGGGACATTTTCCAGAGCATCGGTTTCTAAAGCTTTCATTATTTCTTGATGTTGCGCTTTCAGGATTTAGCTACAATATTTATTCAACATCTAAGCCATGTTTTTATCAGTCATATTTTTATACCTTTAATAATCAAACTGCTTATCATTGAAAGGCATATACATTTCCATGACTCTGGAAGAATTCACCTTAGTGTTTCTTTGATGTGGATTTTAATGTGTGGAATATAAATTCAATTCAAGAATAATAGAGATGTTGCAAAGGAAAGGAAGACTAAGAAAATCAGGATTTCCTTAATAGTCTGTTAAAGCCATCGGCCAGCAGTTAATGAACAGTGTTTTTCCAAAAGTGCCTTCTCTGAAAAATCATCTGATATTACGTCACCAGTATGTTCTCATTGTGCCTGAGATGTGGGGTTTAAGGAAAGGGTATGGGCTCTGGTTAGAAGAGCTACATTTTTAAGCCAAAGTTAGAGTACTTATTGCTCATCTCATTATAGGCAAATGACAGAGAATGCTTCTCTTTTATAATGTCTGCTGCTGGAAATGAATCACATGAGCAGAGCTATCAGAGAGGGCAGCTGGCTGGCTTTTCAGGTAGTACTTCATGGGATGGCCTGTGTTGAAGCATCTCCATTGACTAAGTTTTGTCCCTCAGCTGTGGGTCAGTTTACCTAGATTAGATTATCCTACCAGCTGCTGCTGCTGCTAAGTCACTTCAGTCGTGTCCGACGCTGTGCGACCCCATAGACAGCAGCCCACCAGGCTCTGCCTTCCCTGGGATTCTCCAGGCAAGAACACTGGAGTGGGTTGCCATTTCCTTCTCCAATGTGTGAAAGTGAAAAGTGAAAGTGAAGTCGCTCAGTCATGTCCAGCTGTTCGCGACCCCATGGACTGCAGCCTACCAGGCTCCTCCACCCATGGGATTTTCCAGGCAAGAGTACTGGAGTGGGTTGCCATTGCCTTCTCCGATCCAACCAGAGAAAAGCTAAATTAAAAGTCATGTCCAGGCCAGAGCACCCTTTCATTTATAGTACTTGTTCTACCTTTTCAAGGACAGAATACTTGAGTCTGCCAGAGTAACTGAGTAACTGATCTCATGATCAGAAGTTGCAGCATTAGAGCAATAGAATGAAATGGTCTTGAATAATATTTCCCGAGGGCTTTGGAAAACCCGGAAGAAGTCTCATTACATTGCAAGTGCATTTGCCACTCTAGTGGCTGGAAAGTGCGAGGTTTCTTTCCTAGGAGAAACAAATTTGTGTTCATCACTTGCCCATTTCTCAGGTTTTTCTGTAGATAAAAACCTTCTCTAATACTAAGATGCTCTTCATTCACCTTTGTTAATCTCAGAGATTTGATTGTACATTTCACACATTTTCCTTTAATATCTAAATGCTACCCTTCTTGCTTTTACTCTGAACGAGAGCTGACTTTGCTTTCAAGGGACTTCTTGAACATTCTAAATCTATAAAGCCAGTGGTGACTTTTCCAGGTACATTATGAGGGTCATCTTTGTTGCAAATTTTTGAAGACTGTACTATGTCATCTCTTTGTACTGATTTTATTTAACTTGTGGTTTCTTGGTGAGGGTTTATTAAATAGGATAATATAGGTAAAAAGCTTTTGCTAACTCTATGGCACCAAATATGGCTTGATATTTCTAGTAGTAGCTATAAGATTCTAATTGGTTTCCAAATCTTTCACTAAGTGTTCTATGTGTATAGTTCTTGTTTCCTTTCAATAACTTTTCATAAGAGTAGGGATTTAAACATCTCTTGATTTTGGCACAATGAATAGTAGTGTAGATGGATTAAAAGGGATTGGTTTTGATTATTTGGGATGAGAGCAGTGGTTGGCAAGAGTTTTTTCAAGGTGACTAAGTTGTTCTGCATTTTGCTTGTTATGATGGTTATATGACTGCATTTGTCAAAACTCATGGAACTATGCACCAAAAGGAGTGAATATTGCTATATATAAATTTAAACATACATATTCATTTTTTTAAGGAAAAGGGATACCTAAGTATTGCTTATTGATTGAATCTCTAGGAAAAACAACACTTTTCAGTTCATGTTTCAGCCCAGACCAGAACACCTTTTCTCGCTTGCCTTCACGTATAGGTAGCACTCGGTGGCTTCTCCTTGGGGTTCTGGTTGCACACTGCTTGAACCTCAATCTTAGCATTTGCCATAGCAGATTGAAATTCTCTATTTATATGTTGTCAAAAGAAAGAGTTGGGACCATTCACTTTTGTACTAATGGTCCCAAGCAGTATTCAGCACATGGTATATGCTTAACTGTACCCTGACATGCTGTAGTCCATGGGATCTCAAAGAGTTAGGTATGACTTAACTACTGAACAACAACAAATATACTTAACTGGGGAACTTTTTTCTTAAGAAAGAAACATTATTTCACAGATTTTTTTGTTTGTTTCTTTGTTTTACTGTCCATTTTAGTCTCTGAAGGACCTCTGCCTCAAAATCAATCCTGTTGTATATCTACTTCTCTCCTGCTGTTACTCTACCTGGGTTAGCACACTTCTTTTTAATCTCATGAAAGTTAAATAATTTCTACTGTCTTTCCTTTAGTCATCACTTCATAAAATAGCCTTTGCCCTCTACTTATACCAGCTATGGCTATATTTTGGAGATAATAAGAGCTCCTGGTTGAGAGCTTGAATTTGGAAAGATATCTAAGATTACTTTTCAGACTTCACCATGTTTTACCTATCTGACTTCAAAAAGGGGGCTGAAATCTCTGAGTCTATTCTCAACTGCAAAATAGGGGAGTAATTATGTCTAGCCTGTGGGATTTCTATGAAGATTAAGTTAGAAATTACATATTCAGTGTTTAACACAGTATGTGGCACACAGGAAGTCTTTCAGAAATATTAACTATTATTGTATTTCCTCAAAAAGGTCCATGTGTGTATATGGCCTTATATTATATGTATTAGTTAGCTTAATTTAACATATGAAGAAAATACTTTTATGTTAAGTGATTTGCTACAAGATTATAGAACAAGTATTGGTCAGCTATATCCTAGACTGAGGTTATATCCAAAAAATAGAGTAAATTTCATCCCTCTCATTACCTGATAGCAACTTCTCTAGAGAAACGCCTCACAAAATTCCGCTTCATCTCTGTATTCCCAACAGTGCCTAAAATATTCAGAGGTGTCCCTGACCCATTGTCCAGAGATGTAACCGAGTCAGAATCCTCCAGAAACAAGACCAATTTTCCAAAGTGTAGGAATCCTTTGATTACTGGTCTTAGTCTTTATTCTTGTGACTTCCTAAGGTTTGTTTCCCAGGTGGTCACAAGTTGACTTTTAGGCTACAAGCTGGAGAGAAAACCCATTCCCATTTTGGTAATGTAGGTCTCTCTTCAATCCAGTTGAACCAGTTTTGAGCAAAAGGCCCCCTCTTAATCCAGAACCAGTCCCCAGGAGAATTCCAGGTCCAATTGACTTGACTATGAAGGAACGAATGTTGGGGCAAAAACTACAGTGCACTACACAATCTATCAGTAAGGAAAACCTTGATTTTTTTTTTTAAGAAAAATTTTAGAGCAGTTTTAGGTTCACAGGAAAATTAAGAGGAAGATACAGAGATTTCCCCATATACTCTTTGCTCCCACACATTCTGGCCTTTCCTATTATCAACATCACTCACCAGAGTGGTGTATTTGTTACAACTGATGAAGCCACACCAGCACACCATAACCACACAAAGTCCCTGGTTTATCCCAGGGTTCACTGTTTGTATTGTACATTCTATGGGTTGGGCAAATACTGATATCTATCTATCATTGTGACAGTCATATTGAGAATTTTCACTATCCTAAAAATCCTCTGTGTTCCACTTATTCATTCCTCCCCTTCCCTCACTCCCTCAACTCCTGGTAACTAACTTACTATTTTTACTGTGTCCATAGTTCTGCCTTTCTCAGAATGCCTTAGAGTTGGAGTCATAAAGTATATAACCTTTTCAAACTGGCTTCTTTCAATTAATAATATGTATTTAAGTTTCCTTTATGTCTTGTCATGGTTTGGTAGCTCATGTCATATAAGTGCAGATAATATTCCATTGTCTGGCTGTACCACAGTTTATTTATCCATTTACCCACTGAAGGACATCTTGCTAGCTTCCAAGTTTTGGCAGTTCTGAATAAAGCTGCTATAAACATTCATATGTAGGTTTCTGTGTGAACATAATTTATCAGCTCCTTTGGATAAATATCAAGGAGGGCAATTACTGGATCATAAGGTAAGAGTATGTTGAGTTTTGTAAGAAACTACCAAGCTCTCTTCCAGAGTGGCTATGCCATATTGCACTCCCATCAGCAATGTATGAGAATTTCTATTGCTCCACACCAAAGTTATTTTTTTTTAATATCCAAACCATGTGTCTACTTTTATGTAATTTTTTTCTTCAATTTCATTTAATGGTACTTCTGTGTGGGTCCTTTAGTAATTCCAGAAGATCTTGAATTAGAGCCTAATAACTTAGATAATAACTGAAAGAAATAAATCTAATTGCTGAGAGTATATAGTGTTTTTTTCTAATGTAATTCAGAGGTTCATTTCAGAAAAAACGAGACCCTAAAATAATGACTCAATGACAGCTTTGCTAACCTAACTTTCGAAGTTTAAATTCTGGGAAATTTTGTCAACATCCATTATACTCTTTGTCTCAAACAATTATATATATATATGTTCCTTTATTGTTATTCAGTTGCTGAGTTGTGTCTGACTCTTTGTGACCCCATGGACTGCAGCACACCAGGCTTCCCTGTCCTTCACTATCTCCTGGAGTTTGCTCAAGTTCATGTCCATTGAGTTGCTGATGCTATCTAACCATCTCATCCTCTGCTGTCCCCTTCTCTTTTTGCCTTCAGTCTTTCCCAGAATTAGGGTCTTTTCCAATGAGTCGGCTCTTTATATGAAATGGCCAAAGTATTGTTGCTTCAGCTTCAGCATCAGTCCTTCCAGTGAATATTCAGAGTTGATTTCCTTTAGGATTGACTGATATGATCTCCTTGCTGTCTAAGGGACTCTCAAGAGTCTTCTCCAGCACAATTCAAAAGTATCAATTCTCCAGTGCTTAGCTTTCTTTATGGTCCAACTCTCACATCCATACATGTTCCTATAGCAGTGGATAAATCAGTGGATAAAGGAAGAAATTCTGAAATAGTAACTCTCACATTATCACAAATTGTGAATCATTTTTCACTTTCATTGTATTCTTTCCTGGGCATTAGGAAGAGACTGATGGTCATTATGGGAAAGAATATTTTAAAATGTTAGTACTCTCCTGTCAAGTCTTAAAAAAAAAAGAAGTGCATCAGTTCAGTTCAGTCGCTCAGTCGTGTCCGACTCTTTGCAACCCCATGAATTGCAGCACGCCAGGCCTCCCTGTCCATCACCATCTCCCGGAGTTCACTCAGACTCACGTCCATCGAGTCCGTGATGCCATCCAGCCATCTCATCCTCGGTCGTCCCCTACTCCTCCTGCCCCCAATCCCTCCCAGCATCAGAGTCTTTTCCAAAAAGTCAACTCTTCTCATGAGGTGGCCAAAGTACTAGAGTTTCAACTTTAGCATCATTCCTTCCAAAGAAATTCCAGGGCTGATCTCCTTCAGAATGGACTGGTTGGATCTCCTTGCAGTCCAAGGGACTCTCAAGAGTCTTCTCCAACACCACAGTTCAAAAGCATCAATTCTTCGGCGCTCAGCCTTCTTCACAGTCC
>SJYT01059966.1:354432-466312 GCA_006410635.1 Cephalophus harveyi | reverse complement strand
TCCAGGAGATGGTGATGAATAGGGAGGCCTGGCGTGCTGTGATTCATGGGGTCGCAAAGATTCAGACACGACTGAGCGACTGAACTGAACTGAACTGAATGTAAAATTCTTATAAAAGGAAATTTCCTGCTGTCAATTTAATAGTGTATTTGGTTCAGATGGTAAAACATCTGCCTACAATTTGGGAGACCCGGGTTCGATCCCTAGGTCGGGAAGATCCGCTGGAGAGAGAAATGGCACCCACTCCAGTACTCTTGCCTGGAAAAGCCCATGGACTGAGGAGTGTGGTAGGCGACAGTCCATGTGGTCGCAGAGTCGGACATGACTGAGCGACTTCACTTCACTTACATATCACGACTGACATTTACTCTTCCAATGCAATGTATATGATAGAGTCAAAAAGTCTAGTGTGGACTCGACATAATAAGTTATGTGCCTTCAAGAAAAATAGTCTCTCTGTGGTTCATTTCTCTGATTTCCAAATGAGACAGTGATCATATCAACATGAAAGAATGGCTATGAGGTTTAAATAAGATGATATCATAATCTTGGGAATTCTCTATAAACTTTATCCAAAAAGTTATGTTAATAGTTATAGTGATTGATACAATATATATTTTTTATATTTGAAGTTTATTTTCTATTTTTATTACGATTTTATTTTCCTGGAAAGTAGATGTTTTAGTTAGTCTTCACAAAATGTTTAAATACTTTCATTTGATGATCTCATCTCTAGAGTTTCTGTCCTAGACTAATGCCCTAAATAGGGGTAGCAGACAAAATTCATTCCATATACCAGTATCAATCTACCAGCAGTAGCTCCCTGGGAAATGCTGTGATGATAAGGACGATGACATTATATATGAAGAGACTATTGCAAATCATCACACTTTCCATGGCTGTGGGAGGAACTTATATTTGTTGCTTTTTTTCCCCTTATTTTATTTCAGTTTTAATTTTAATGAACAATAGTTGATTTTTAAAAGTTAAATGCATTAATAAATGCTGTACAGCAAAGTTATTCAGTTATACATACATACACACACATATATATTCTTTTTCATATTATTTTCCATTACGGTTTCTCACAGGATATTGAATATAATTCCCAGTGCTATATAGAAGGAACTTGTTGTTTATACAATCCATATATAATAGTTTGCATCTGCTAATCCCAAACCCCAATCCTTTTCCCTCCCTGCACTGCTCCCTGCTCATAACCACAAATCTGTTCTCTATATCTGTGAGTTTGTTTCTGTTTCATAGATATGTTCATTTGTATTATATTTTAGAATTTAGATATGAGTTATATCATATGGCATTTGCCTTTCTCTTTCTGACTTACTTTGCTTAGTATAAGACTCTCCATGTTACTGCAAATGGCATTATTTTATTCTTTTCATGGCTGAGTAATGCTCCATTGTGTGTGTGTGTGTGTGTGTGTGTGTACCACATCTTCTTTATCCATTAATCTGTTGATGAACATTTAGGTTGCTTAAATATCTTGGTTTTGTAAATTGTGCTGCAATGAACATAGGGGTACATGTTTTTTTAATTATAGTTATGTCTGGATACATGCCCAGGAGTGGGATTGCTGGATATATGGCAACTTTATTTTTAGTGCTTTGAGGAACTTGCATACTGCTTTCCATAGTGACTGCACCAACTTATTCCCACCAACAGTATAGGAGGTTCCCTTTAGTCCAGACCCCCTCCAACATTTGCTATTTGTATTTATTTTCCTTAATTACAAAATACAGCTTGGCTGATGCACAAATACTGTGTATAATTTGGATTCCAAAGCTTACAGTAAGAAGAACTTATCTTCAATGCATTATTTTCTGTATAAACCTCTCCAGAGTTTTTGAAAGTTGGCTTATGAAAAATAAGACTAAGATATCCAGAAAACAATGCCCCAAGCCACAACCAAATTTCAATCTCTGTCTATCTTGCTCTGAGCAGGAACAACTTTCACTAGACCTAGAAACATAAACAGATAATTTAATACTTTAAAAAATCGATTTAGTCTATTTAACTGATCATTTCTATAGGAGAGGCCTCTGGACTTTTCCATAAAGACATTTTACTGCCAAATTGCACTTTAATTAATTCCTTCTTGGCATGCCTTAAAATGAATTCCTTAAAACAGAGTGGTAGGAACTTTTAATGTCAATATACAGATAAATTAGCTAATATCTCAGAGAAACTCCCTTTTTTTAATGCTGAAATTCATTTGCTGATGATTTAGGCTCAAAACATAAATGTGGTGTTTAAAAGCTTGGTAAATACATTTCAAAAAATGTGTCTATAAACCAATTATATCTTTATGCCTCATTGATCAGCATGTACAAACCTGGGTACAGAGAATGTCTGACGTTAATCTGAATATTGTAACTTTAAATCCTTCTCAAAAGAGCCTTGTATAAACAGAAATGGCACATTTTCAGAACATGTTTCAGTTCCGATTTCAATGTAGTTTAAAACTGTTTTATCCTACCCCCGACCCAGTCACTTTTCCCTACTTCTGCTCCCCCTCCAATGCAACCCAATTTTTATAACTGTCAGATTCACTAACTAAGACACTCTCACTCTCAAGAATTTGATAACCTTGTTGTTCAAAATCAAGTTAGAAAAGAAAGGGAAAACTCAATCAATGGCACATCATCAGGTAAGGGTGTTAGGGCGACAGTGGAGATACTGAAGGGGATGAGGAAGACAGTACAATAGGATCAAATGATGTTTCAAGTATAGGTGTTGACGGAGAATAAATTACAACATATTGATGCCTGAAAGGGGTATAAATGTTTTTTGTTAGCTTTCGGGAGCAGGAAATTTAACTAACATGTGAGCCATTATTACATATAAGATAATGTGCTCAACATTTTGTTTATATTATTTAAATAAATCCCAAAACAACTATCAGAAGTCTTTTATTAAATTATTATGCTTACCTTATTGACAAGAGAGCTTAGGTTCATAAAGAATGTGAAGTAACCATGGCATCAATGGAAAACAAACAATTGCAGGAAGGCTAAGAAACGGGGGCTCTAGGCATCTTGTGCCAGGAACTAATGGACATGTCCTCAGGGAACAGTCATCAGGATAACCAACTCCTTCATCTCAGTTGATTTGAGTCTTTGGGTCACACTTATAAAGATGTTAATTCTTTTCTTTTTAATATTTAGCTATTTATTTGGCTGTACCAGCCTTAGTTGTGGCACACAGGATGATTAGTTGCTACAGGTGGAATCTTTAGTTGTGGCATGTGGGATCTAGTTCCCTGACCATGGATCAAACCCATTTTCCCTGCACTGGGAGTCCAGAGTCTTACCCACTGGACCACCAGGGAAGAACAACATGTGAATTCTTAAGAAGATGATGTGATTGACTAATTGGAGCCACCGGCCACCATTGGTCACAGTAGGTTCAGTTCAGTCGCTCAGTCATGTCCGACTCTTTGCGACCCCATGAATCGCAGCACGCCAGGCCTCCCTGTCCATCACCAACTCCTGGAGTTCACTCAGATTCATGTTCATCGAGTCAGTGATGCCATCCAGCCATCTCATCCTCTGTCATCCCCTTCTCCTCCTGCCCCCAACCCCTCCCAGCATCAGAGTCTTTTCCAATGAGTCAACTCTTCGCATGAGGTGGCCAAAGTACTGGAGTTTCAGCTTTAGCATCATTCCTTCCAAAGAAATCCCAGGGTTGCATCAATTCTTTGGTGCTCAGCCTTCTTCACAGTCCAGCTCTCACATCCATACATGACCACAGGAAAAACCATAGGCTTGACTAGATGGACCTTAGTCGGCAAAGAAATGTCTCTGCTTTTGAATATGCTATCTAGTTTGGTCATAACTTTTCTTCCAAGGAGTAAGCATCTTTTAATTTCATGGCTGCAGTTACCATCTGCAGTGATTTTGGAGCCCCCCAAAATAAAGTCTGACACTGCTTCCACTGTTTCCCCATCTATTTCCCATGAAGTGATGGGACTGGATGCCATGATCTTTGTTTTCTGAATGTTGAGCTTTAAGCCAACATTTTCACTCTCCTCTTTCACTTTCATCAAGAGGCTTTTTAGTTCCTCTTCACTTTCTGCCATAAGGGTGGTGTCATCTGCATTTCTGAGGTTACTGATATTTCTCCCGGCAATCTTGATTCCAGCTTGTGTTTATTCCAGCCCAGCGTTTCTTGTGATGTACTCTGCATAGAAGTTAAATAAGCAGGGTGACAATGTTCCTTGACGCATTCCTTTTCCTATTTGGAACCAGTCTGTTGTTCCATGTCCAGTTCTAACTGTTGCTTCCTGACCTGCATATAGATTTCTCAAGAGGCAAGTCAGGTGGTCTGGTATTCCCATCTCTCTCAGAGTTTTCCACAGTTTATTGTGATCCACACAGCCAAAGTTTGGACTGCCTTAATTGACAGCTTTACATGGTAGAAAGAGAGAAAAGGAAAACAAAAAAGAGAAACGGATGCTGGACAAGTAAGCATGATAGTCCAAATGAGATGCCCTCTGGAAAGATAATAATAATCTATCTAAGATGAAATACATTACAATTTTTGGATGGGGGAGAGAAATTCTCAGGTTTTTACCTACTTTATGTCACCAAAACCACTGCTTTCTCTGACCACAGAAGCGTTTTTTTGAATGTTTTATTTTTTAATATGGACAATTTTTAAAGTCTTTATCGAATTCGTTACAATGTTGTTTCTTTTTATGTTTTGGTTTGGCCTCAAGGCACATGGGATCTTAGCTCCCTGACCAGGAATCTAACCCTCACCCCATGCATTGGAAGGCAAAGTCTTAGCCACTGGACCACCAGGGAAGTCCCCATAGAAAGGTTTGAATACTTCTTTCACGCTATCTTCATAAAACCTACATAAACTTCTGTGGCGCATGAGTCCTAGGCTGTAGTTATGGCTCTTCACCATATTGTGTGCTATCTCAGTGCCTTTGAGCAAATCATTTAACCACTTCCAGCCCCCATTCCCTCAACCATAGAGTAAGGTTAACAATAGTCCTTTTACTCAGTAATGGTGGGCAGAGGAGAGAATGCCTGTAAAACACTGTCACGGGTGCTTAGGACATAGTGTTTCACTGATAATGAAAACTCTTTGGCTAATATGAAAGAAAGCAAGGTTGCAGTCTTGGGGGAAACCCTAGCTCAATAAAAGAGATCCAAATTAAGCAATGGCTTGGGCTAAGATCAGTATTTTAAGCAAAAACTTGGAATATTTTATTTCTGTTGGCTCCTGCACCTATTACATGAAACTCTTATGAATTCAGATAAGGCCATCAGCATTTAGGACTTCCCTGATAGCTCAGATGGTAAAGAATCCACCTGCAATGCAAGAGACCCTGATTCAATTCCTGGGTCAGGAAGATTCCCTGGAGAAGGGAAAGGCTATCCACTCCAGTATTCTGAACTAGAGAATTTCATGGACTATAGTCCATGGGGTCACAAAGAGTGGGACACGACTGAGCAACTTTCACTTCACTATCAGTATACCATTTTAGCCAACACCAAAATGTCAACCTCTATGTTTAATTGTATGCAGCCTGTTAAAGAAAAGCAGTGCCAAGTATCACTAATAGCCATCAAGGAAGAAAAAGGTTGTTACAAGCTAACATCCCTTGGCAAACATGATGTAAAATAGAGTATCAAGCAGCAGTATGAATAATCTGTTAACTACATCTTCACCTAAGCCAGAGACAAGTCCAGCCTTACTGTAAATCACATCAAAGAAGCCCATCCCCCAAATGAGGTTACAGCAGAGCTATAAACTCTTCCCATGCAACAGTGTATTATTAGATAATAATTTGTCAACTTTGTGGTGGAATAATAATTTAAATATAAGTGAGTAAAGCAGTCTTCTTGTCTGAAGAAAACAAGAAATATTCCTGAGGAACCACCTTATCCCCTTTGTTTGTTCCCTGCTTTCAATCCAAAATCCACTTGCACTGTGGCAGTTAGAGATGGTGCTCTTGGTAACATTAAACAAATTCTTCATACAAGAAATTGACTTATCTTCAGAAACATCACAGATCAGTGTTTGGGGGACACTGAATTTTGTTATCAAAGGTAAATCTAAATCTATCTGACACTAAAACCTGCACCTTTTTTGAAAGATTCCTTGTTGTTCTATCTGGGTTAAAAAAAAAATCAGTTTTCATGTTGAATATTAATGTGGAAAAGAGCAAACTCTGTTAAAAGGAAGATCTGGAAGTGCACTATTAAACTGTTTCCAGTAATGAGAGAAATAAAGAAGCACTTTGAGACTTAAGTCTTTCTCCTCTCCTCCACCATTAAATCTACAAAGTATCTAAAATTGCTAGATCCCTTGAACATTGTGCATGTGAATGGTGGTTGAGGATTCAAGAAGGAGAAACTCCTTTTCTCTCCGTGGAGTAATTATGCCAGTAGGGAAGTTTAGAAATGCAAATGAGCTTCTCTCAGGTTTCTATGTTTCTCCAAGCAGTGTTTTTACCTATAAATCTGGCAACTGCTGCTGCTGCTGCTAAGTCACTTCAGTCGTGTCCGACTCTGTGTGACCCTATAGACGGCAGCCCACCAGGCTCCCCCGTCCCTGGGATGCTCCAGGCAAGAACACTGGAGTGGGTTGCCATTTCCTTCTCCAATGCATGAAAGTGAAAAGTGAAAGGGAAGTCTTCACATCAAAGAAGCCCATCCCCCAAATGAGGTTACAGCAGAGCTATAAACTCTTCCCATGCAACAGTGTATTATTAGATATTAATTTGTCAACTTTGTGGTGGAATAATAATTTAAATATAAGTGAGTAAAGCAGTCTTCTTGTCTGAAGAAAACAAGAAATATTCCTGAGGAACCACCTTATCCCCTTTGTTTGTTCCCTGCTTTCAATCCAAAATCCACTTGCACTGTGGCAGTTAGAGATGGTGCTCTTGGTAACATTAAACAAATTCTTCGTACAAGAAATTGACTTATCTTCAGAAACATCACAGATCAGTGTTTGGGGGACACTGAATTTTGTTATCAAAGGTAAATCTAAATCTATCTGACACTAAAACCTGCACCTTTTTTGAAAGATTCCTTGTTGTTCTATCTGGGTTAAAAAAAAAATCAGTTTTCATGTTGAATATTAATGTGGAAAAGAGCAAACTCTGTTAAAAGGAAGATCTGGAAGTGCACTATTAAACTGTTTCCAGTAATGAGAGAAATAAAGAAGCACTTTGAGACTTAAGTCTTTCTCCTCTCCTCCACCATTAAATCTACAAAGTATCTAAAATTGCTAGATCCCTTGAACATTGTGCATGTGAATGGTGGTTGAGGATTCAAGAAGGAGAAACTCCTTTTCTCTCCGTGGAGTAATTATGCCAGTAGGGAAGTTTAGAAATGCAAATGAGCTTCTCTCAGGTTTCTATGTTTCTCCAAGCAGTGTTTTTACCTATAAATCTGGCAACTGCTGCTGCTGCTGCTAAGTCACTTCAGTCGTGTCCGACTCTGTGTGACCCTATAGACGGCAGCCCACCAGGCTCCCCCGTCCCTGGGATGCTCCAGGCAAGAACACTGGAGTGGGTTGCCATTTCCTTCTCCAATGCATGAAAGTGAAAAGTGAAAGGGAAGTCGCTCAGTCGTGTGTGACTCTTCGCGACCCCATGGACCGCAGCCCACCAGGCTCCTCTGTCCATGGGATTTTCCAGGCAAGAGTACTGGAGTGGGGTGCCATCGCCTTCTCTGAACTCTGGCAACAAGTTCTGACATTTCCAAAGACAAGAATGTTATTCTTGATTTGTTTCAGGTGGAGTGAAACATGTTTGAAAAACTGCCACTCCAGTTGCAGTTTCTTTGTAATATCAACCATATGGAGAAAATGTCAATCAGGAAATATTCTAACCAAGATTATTTTTGCTTAATAATAACAACAACCACAAAAGACACAGGACCCAGGTTCATCTATCAAAGAAACCCCTGATTAAACAGAAGTCTTTAAATACAACTCATATAAAAGAAAATTATGCTTATTTTAAAAACTGCAAGGAATTTTGACTTTGATGAGTAGTCTAGGAATGTGTATTTACATATGAGGTAAGTAATTGCAACTGGTTTTAGGAACAACTGCTAAACTTAGTCTAAAAATCCAGTATAAAATTTCTTCACATTAAACTCTTCTAGCTTGATACTGTGAAAATTTGTCCACAGTGCTTATTGGAGTACTTTAATCCATTTTAATTCAGTATTGCCTAGTGTAATTCTTTCCTTCTTTCTTTATTTGGTTAATAACATTTCTCTCTAAAATGTCCATGTTATAAGTAAGCATTAAGTTTACTTTTTGCTCTGAATGGTACTTGAAATGATGCCTCTTAAAAATAATTGTGATATCTTTCCAGGATCCCTGGCAATAAAGTAAAAAATAACATCATGGCACCATCTAGTGACCTAATATTTTTCCTTTTCTTCTTTTGTTATTCCACTTAAGAGTGTATATTTCTAGTGATTAGATAAAGCTATGTATACTCGAAGCAAATATACAGCTAGAAATAGTTTCTTTATGCAGTTATGCATGGATAAAGGTAACTGATTTGACAAATTGAAATTTTGAAAATAATCTTCCAGAGTATAAAATGTTTTACACTTAAGTAAATAATTTTGAACCTAGCCTAGATCTGCAAACAGATAATAACAGTTCTATACACTCATACTGGGAACTGAACAAGACAAATCGAATTCTAGAAAATGTTTACATCAACAACAAAAAAAAAAACAGTTTATATAACACAAAAAAGCTGATATTATTTTTCTTACATAAGCCACCATAATTATTTATGTGACAGCAATATAAATCCAAAAATACTAGTAAAGAAAAAGAAGTACCTCTAAACCTACCAGAGATAACTGTTAATTTAGTTCAAAACCATCCATGTATTCTCACGGCCAACAGATATGTATTGTTTGCATTATGCAAATTGATTTATAGTTCATTTATAGTTCATAAATGACTTACTATTTAACAATAGCTTATTATTGTGAGGTTTGATTGCACTTTAAACAAGAAAGTATTATACTTTCATGTGTCTGTAAAAATATGAATTATCCGAGCATTAAGCTATCTTTCTCTGTGAAGGGTGTTCTTTTGTATTTGTGGTGGGATGTAGAATTCACAAAATGGAGCTTACTGAAAGCATACTTAAAACTAGAACATTTGGGCTATGAAAATACTACAAGTAAACTGAATGTGCAGTAGTTGCCTCTGTAACATGAAATATATTCAAGAAAAAGTTATCTTCATGGAGGATACTGAATGATATACTTTCTCCATCCTTGAAATCAGAATTTAACACTGTAATACGCAGAATTTAATATTCCACTGTAACAGTAAAGTATTAATAGCATCTATCATGAGCAATTTGAAATAAAACAATGTAAAATAAAAATTAAATTGTAATTTATGAAAATGGTTTTTTACAAAGTTGCAAGTAATTAGTCCATGCTGTAAAAAGAAGCTTGTGTATTTTATTCTACTAGTCATTGATATGAAGGAGTATAAAGACTTTTCAGTGGTTTCTGATAATTATGTCTAGTTCCTTTTCTCCTATGAAACTGGCATCACCTTTTCACCAGTGTGAAAGGGAACGGTTCTAAGAAATAAGGAAACTGATGCATCTTTTTGTTAAATGCTTACTATACACCTCACCATCTACAAAGGGCTCACTTCAAGGGCTTTATTCTGAATCACAGGATGCGAGCCTCGCCAAGTCACATCAGTCGTGTCCAACACATTACTACCCCATGGAGTGTAGCCCGCTAGGCTTCTTTGTCCATGGGATTCTCCAGGCAAGCATGCTTGAGTGGGTTGATGTGCCCTTTTCCAGGGGATCTTCCCATCCCAGAAACTGAACACACATCTCCTGTGTCTGCTGTGTTGCAGGCAGATTCTTTACCACTGAGCCACAGGAGAAGCCCATTTAAGTGACTAATCTTTATCAACTGATTTCCATGGAAGACTTGCCATATCTGCTACACTCTTTAAATCCCTGGTTGCTGAATTTTCTTATTAGTTTTGGCAGTACTTTGGTGATTTCATTTCTCTAAAGTATATGCTACACATGTAAGTGTGCTCAAAGGTGATACTCTCCTCTATGAATACAAAGCTGGTGGTGAAGGGAAGATTATTTCAAACCCTATTTGTATTAGCTTGAAACCTAGCAGGGCAAATTCCATTTAATTTCAAGACCTGAGGATATCTGCTTGAAGCTCTATCCTCTGGGTTCACTTAGGAGATGATTCCACATTCAGGTTCCACGGGGTAGAATCATTACCCTCCTTGGTCCCTGAATTCAAACCCATGGGTACAGAGTGCTAAGTAAGGGACTTATGCATCTGTAGATTTTGCTATCTGCCAAGAACATGGCAGGAGGCAGAGGGGTCCTGGAAGCAGTCACCAGCTATACCAAGGGACAACTGTTCTATGCACAAGTGGGTTCCATTTTCCTTCCATTTCCTTCTTGGACCCCAAGTCATGAGTCAGAGGCAGTCCTGATGGGGCCATCCACAGTTATGTAGTAGTAAGAACATACTGACCTGTTCCTCTGACCTGTTCCCACTGCCACCTTCACACTTCAGGATAATATCAAAATAAGTTTTACTTGTTACCATTTCTCCCCAAGTAAATTTTGCTCCAACCCCTCCAAGTATTTAGTTATTCTTTGAATGTCATTTCCTTTCCTGCCTCAATAACTTCCCAAATGATGCTTGTTTTGTATATAATATAGTATCTTTCCTATTTCTCGTCAAGGTTAACACTTTCCTGTCCTTTAATGTTCAGCTTATGTGTTATTTCCCCTGTGAATGTATTCCAATTCTATTCTCTCTCTCCTTTATACTTCTATAGCCCTTTAGCACATATATAATATGAAGCACATGTTACATTTTAAAGCAGATAATTTTTATGTATTGACTTATTGTTTTTTAAATCTCAAATTGTAGAAATTGATGGTATCTGTATACTGAATATATGACTCCTTTTCTTCCTACTAACAGGACCCAGATTTTGTGCAGTGTCAGTTTGATGAGTGTGAACATATCTTTTGCCTTCATCTTTCCCTGCTTCTTCTTGCCTGAAATATGATCCAGGTACTTATGAGAGAGGAAAATGAGTATAAGCAGGAGCCACCTTGTGACCATGAGGTTGAGAAATCCATGCAAAGAGTGATAAGTCAGAAAGAGAGGAGTGTGCAACGCTGATGAGCTGCCTGTCTACACACTTCTTATTGCTTGAGGAAATAAAAGCAGAAATTTTTTTCTTTTCTGTTACTTGCAGTCAAGCATGATCCTAGCTAATACTCTAACTCAAATGATAAAAAAGTACTTGTCAACATATATATTCACAGAAATACATCTCTATGTATCATCTCTGATTTTCTCTATGTCATGATTATTCACAGGTGGACTTTCATTTTGGATTTGACTTCCACTCTGGAGGTTTCAGGTTTATATGTTACTAACGAAACACTCTGCAGAAAATGAACTCCATTTTTTTTTTATTATTTTAGTACAAATCTTTGGACTGAGCAGATTTCATGTGTCCATCACCCAAGCAAGTACTATTATTAAGGAATGGAATATAAGGATTGTGGTAGATATAAAAAGAGATTTTTTTTTGTGTGTAAGCAAAATCAGTCTGTGATTACCATCAGAAAAATGATGCTGGAAGATAGAATCAACAGATGTCTATTAATTATATTTATCGGATTTCTGGAGAACATAAATTATTTCTGATTTCTCTGTGACTCCTACACCTACACTGAGAGTTAGCAAAGGATAATAGCCTTACCAAATTAAGTGCATGTGTGCATATACACACATATACATGTATGTATACACACACATGCATATATGTGTGTATATATGTATACATGCATATATATGTGTACACACACTAGTAAGACTATTATATATATATACATGTTTAATATATGATTTATATACCAATACAATATGTTAGAATATATTGGTGGTGGTTTAGTTGCCTAGTTGTGTCCGACTCTTGTGACCCTATGGACTGCAGCCTGCCAGGCTCCTCTGTCCATGGAATTCTCCAGGCAAGAATACTGGAGTGAGTTGCCATTTCCTTCACCAGAGGCTCTTCCCAGCCCATTGAGTATACTATATATATTAGTCTATAAACTTTCCTGGTGGCTCAGAGAGTAATGAATCCACCTGCAATGCAGGAGACCTGTGTTGGATCCCTGGATTGGGAAAACTGGATCAGGAAGATCTCCTGGAGAAGAGAACGGCAACTCACTCAAGTATTCTTGCTTGGAGAATTCCATGGACAGAAGAGTCTGGCAGGCTACAGTCCTTGGAGTCACAACGAGTTGGACATGACTGAGCGACTAACACACACACAGATAGTATATATATATATGTGTTTAACATGATTTATTTACTAAAATATACATGTATGTAATGCACACATACATGTGTGCATCCATGTATACACACATATTAAACACACATATTAACATGCATATATGTTCACATATATACATACACATATATGTTAAACAAAAGATAGAAAGAGAGCTAGAGCCAGAGATAAAGAATTGATTTTTTTTTTAAAGAGGGTTTCATGACAACCCTCTTTAAGTTATCAGTCCAGATTTTTCTATCCCATATCCTATCTGCTACAACTTTTGGAAGAAATCCCACTAATTATTTTTCTATTTATCTTTCACTTTGTTTCTCATTGTTTTGCTTTCTTGTGTTAGATAACAGAATTGAAGACGAGAATTTCTGCTCAGTTACTCACATAGAGAGTCTGGGTAATGCAATTATGATAACATAAGAATAGATTTGAGAGTTTACTGACACATTGAATTTGATTATCTCTTTTATTCACTTGATTCACCTGTTTGGTTTTCTTTTCTAATAACTGAACCAGGAAGAAGCAGTCATCTCTAGAGGGTGGTTATTACATTTTTGCCTAATGTTTTTAGATTCAAGTAATTCACAATTCTGATAAGGTTGGGGGCTTTTGAGATGCTGAAATGACTGCTAGAAATGAACTCATTTAAAGAGTCCCTATCCTTATGTCACAAGCCATTAGTTCAACAAACTAATGTCAGATCTTGAAACTTTACCCAACCATCTAGAGCCCATTATTATAATCACACCTAATCACATGGCCTTAAATATTTATGGATAGACTGATATGCATGACCTTATTTCTACACCACACCCAGCAGCTCCCTGCTTGCTACTAAAGGGGAAATTTTAATGGTTTTATCTGGGCTGAGAGTAGACCCCAAATATATTTCTTTCAAAATTAACTGAAAAATGAATGTGAGTCCCAATTTACATTTATACAATGGTTGATAAGTCCAGGATGTTCAATAGCCTCAAACCCAATGCCTGATACCATAAATGTAGACAAGTGAAATATTTACCTTAGATTATAACTGTATCATTAACATACTAAGATCCTAAGTTTGAGATTTGAATATAAAGACACAAGTATAGATTTTTTTTCTTATAAAAATGGATTTGTCATACATATATAAATAGGATATTTGAAGCTGAAAATAATAAAACATTGTTTCTATTTATAAATAGATACTTTCCTGAAAAGGGTAGGTAAATATTGCATGCAAATATTTGGGGAGTGATTGATTGACACTTTAAGTCACAGATAAGGATATGATTTTTTGATTCTACATTTTATAGCTAGTTTTACTGTATAAAAAACTATAGTAAAATCACAAACATTAGGAATAAGCAATATTTTAAAATAAAAACTAACATTTATGCAGTGTTTAGGCTGTGGAAGCTAATGCTCAAATGATTTACATGTATTAACTAATTTATTCAACTTTTAACATAGGTTCTTTTATCTATTTTAGAAATGAGGCAAATCATCATAAAGTGTAAGATTATCTGATAACAGTAGGCAAAAAGGTAAGTACCTATTATGAATAAGGCACTATCAGGTGTCATTTGTGTTTCAATAACTGATACTTTTTGAGTTCCCTCCATATGACAGACCGGTTTTGAGCACTGAAATAAATAAAGCTTAAGTCTTATCCTTAAACAGTTCAGTCTAGTGAGGCATGTGTAAGTAATTTCAATGCAACATCATATGTTTGATACAAAAGATAAAGACTTTTTGAAGCATAAATGGAGTCAAAGAAATTCAGAGTGTTTTCATGGAGAAAATAACATTAGAGCTGATATGAAAGCTAAAAAATGAGAATTTCACCGAGTATAGAAGGAGGATATATTATTCAACATCCATGTTTCTGAATCTCTGTACTACTGATATTTTGGACAAATAAGTCTTGTTGAGGGGGTGGAAGGAGGAAAGCACTTCAGTGAATTGTAGTATATTAACAGCATCTCTGGCCTCTGCTCACTAGATGCCAATAGTAACTACCCGGTCATGACAATCAACGGTGTCTTCAGCTACTGCTAAATGTCCTGAGGTCGGGGGCGGGGGCGTGGGGGGCGGTACACAATTGTCCTCAATTAAGAACCACTGTTCTCCAGAGAAACAACACATTAAAAATCAAAGTGCTTAAGAAACAGAGGCTCAGCTTGGTCACAAGTTGTAAGGAGATGGGGAGGAAGGATACCAAATAAGGAGCTGCGGAGGCAAGTTAGGTCACCTTGAGATGGCTGCACATAGCAGGTTAGACTTAATTTCATACACAGCTGGGAGTAGAAAGAAAAGTAGCATAATTATATTTGTTTGTGTTAGGAACTAACTTGGGTAGCTCTGTGGGGGGTAACTTGAGCTGAAAAAATGATTCTCATTCTCTGTTTCCAAAATACACACTTTGAAATATTTGGAATTAGAAACATTTTTTATTGGTTTCATAGAAAAAAAGAACAATGTCATCCTTTTAGTTCAGGTTAGCTTGGTATTTACACATAAATATATCCAAAACTTCATCTAATTCTTCATTCTCACGACCATGTGAATTTTTCTTGGTTCTCTATAAACATAGAAGTACCATCTAATACAAGTAAGCATTGCTTTACAAAGTAAAATTATAGTTAAAACTAAATATATGCACTTGCTAGTGTAATTTCTGCATAGCATTTTCTAAATTGCCTTCAAAATTCTCCAAAAGTCCTATATTCCCCTAGGTATTATTCTCAGTGCTGCCTTTCTCTGACAGTTTTTGAAACGTGAGATTTCTTTTTTCTTGCCTCTTCTGAAGATTACAAATGCCATGACCCCTGATGATCCCACACAGAGTATTTCTTGTGTATATCATGACAACTGTAACAATGCAGTCTGTCAAACTCACCCTAGTCAGGAAACCACCAGAGAGAATCCCAGGCATTTTGATATATGCTGCATACCTATGGCTTACAACTTTAGTAGTGCAAATCTTTCAGGTCAGAAATTTTGGAGCAAGTAAGAATACAATTAAAATTCTCTACCCTAAATATCTCCTGTATAACTTGAAAAAGAAATGAATATGTATGTATGTATGAATGTATGTATGTGTGTGTGTGTGTGTGTACCTGTGTGTGCATGTATATGCACATATATATTACTGTTAGAAGTGTCTAGGAAATTTTTATAGAATTCCATACTCAAATATTAATATTTTGCCTGGTTCTTATCTATTTCCCTTTGTTAAGTTTCTCTCATAAATAAAAGAACTTGTCCCAACTTGTCTTCCAATATACTGAGGTCACTTAGGTATACAGTGAGTCAGACCATTCATTTCTAGATCATAACATTTTAATTAAATTTAGAAATGACCTAAGAACTAGATCACTCTGTCTCAGAACTCCATATCAGAACTCAGAATTTAAGGATCCAGAAAAGCTCAATATGTTTAAATGATCAATTTTAATGAATAGTGGTAAGATTTAAAAAAAAATCTAATCTTAACTTGTGCCTTTGTCATTGGACTCTGAACCCAAATTCATGAAAAGTCAAATTGTTTTCCTTAATTTTATCTTCCTAGTTGAGGTATATAATCCCAGCATTTTGGAATATGGTTGTTTTAGTTACTGTATTCTCTATCCAAGCTTCATGTCATCTGTCAATTTGAAAAAGATAAAACAAAACAAAAAAACAGAAAATGAGAAAAATACTTTATATCTAATTAAGGGTCAGGGTTGAATAATAAGCCTACTACTAAGCTTCCCATGGAAGTAGTTAAACTTAAAGAACTTTTACCTATTTCTATTCTCAGTGTTCGGCATTAAGGTGAGGTGAGGTGAAGTCGCTCAGTCGTGTCCGACTCTTTGCGACCCCGTGGACTGTAACCTACTAGGCTCCTCCGCCCATGGGATTCTCCAGGCAAGAATACTGGAGTGGATTGCCATTTCCTTCTCCAGGGGATCTTCCCGACCCAGGGATCGAACCCCGGTCTCCCGCATCAGAGGCAGACGCTTTAACCTCTGAGCCACCAGGGAAGCCCTCGGCATTGAGAATATATCAAATATGTGTGTATTTATATTAAGGGAATGGCAGCTTTCAAGAAAAGAAGAATATTACACAACAGATAAAATTTACAATGCTTTTATTTGATCAAGAAAAAAGAGGAAAAATTAAAATAAATAAAAATGGAAATGAAAGTCGAAACATCACAACTGACACCACAAAAATTTATAAAGGACTATAAGAGATTACTATGAATAATCACATACCAGTATAATGAATAACCTAGAAGAAATTAATACATTCCTAAAAACATACAACCTACTAAGACCAAATCATGAAAAAAATAGAAGATCTGAACAGACCATTAACAAGGAAAGAGATTCAATCAATAATAAAAATAACCCAAAAGAGAAAAGACCAGGACAAGGATGTTTTGCTGATGAATTTTACCAAATATTTAAAGAATTAATACCAATCCTTCTCAAACTTTCCAAAAATTAAAGAGATAACACTTCCAAACTCATTTTATAGGACCAGCATTACCCTGATACCAAAGACAAATAAGTACACTAAGAAGAAGAACACTTTGCATCAATATCCCTAATGAAAAAAGATGCAAAAATCTTCAACAGTATACTAGCAAACAGAATTTAACAACACAGTAAAAGGATTCTGTGCTATGATCAGGTTTAATTTATCCCAAGAATGCAAAGATGGTACAAGTTTTGCAAACCAATAATTGTGATAGGGCTTTTCTGATGGTTCAGATAGTAAAGAAATTCATGCAATGTGGTAGATCCAGGTTTGATCCCTGGGTCAGGAAGATCCCCTGGAGCAGGGAATGACTATCTACTCCAGAATTCTTGGGGCTTCCATGGTACTCAATATTAAAAAAATGAAGTATAAAAACCATATGATCATCTTAATACATGCAGAAAAAGCACTTGACAAACCTCAACAGCCATTCATAAGTAAAAACTTTAAAAAATATATTACAAAAGAAATGTACCATAATGCATTAAAAGCCATATATAGCATCATAATCAATAATGAAAACTTGAAATCATTTCCTCTAAGATAAGGAAGAAATTAAGAATGCCTACTCTTGCCATGTCTGCTTGACATAGTACTGAAAGTCCTAGACCGAGCAATTAGAAAAGAAAAATAAATTAAAAGCATCCAGATTAGAAAGGAAGAAGTAAAATTGTCTGTTTGCAGAGGACATAATCTTGTATGCTGCTGCTGCTGCTAAGTCGCTTCAGTCGTGTCCGACTCTGTGAGACCCCATAGGTGGCAGCCCACCAGGCTCCCCCATCCCTGGGATTCTCCAGGCAAGAACACTGGAGTGGGTTGCCATTTCCTTCTCCAATGCATGAAAGTGAAAAGTGAAAGGGAAGTCGCTCAGTCATGTCCGACTCTTAGCGAACCCATGGACTGCAACCTACCAGGCTCCTCCATCCATGGGGTTTTCCAGGCAAGAGTACTGGAGTGGGGTGCCATTGCCTTCTCTTCTTAAAGAAAACCCTAAAGAATTCACAAAAATGGTTACAAATTCTTTAATAATGTTGAAGGATACAAAATGACATAAAAATCTGTTGCATTTCTCTTCACTAAAACTGAACTATCCAAGAAAAATATTAAGAAAACAAATCCATTTATAATGGCATAAAAAGTATATAAAATACTTAAGAATAAATTTAACTAAGAACATGAAAATCTGTACATTAAAAACTATAAAACAATGATAAAAGAAATTGTAAAAGACACAAGTGAATGTGTTCATGGATTGGAAAGATAACTGCTAAAATGCCTATCACAACCAAAGTGATCAACAGACTTAATATAATCAACAACGTTCCAATACCATTTTTCACAGAAATAGAAAAAACAATCTTAAACTTCAAACCAATGCTCAAAATTCTCCAAGCCAAGCTTCACAATACATGAACTGTGAGCTTCCAGACGTTCAAACTGGTTTTAAAAAAGACAGAGGAAGCAGAGATCAAATTGCCAACATTCCACTGGATCATCAAAAAAGCAAGAGAGTTCCAGAAAAACATCTATTTCTGCTTTATTGACAATGCCAAAGCCTTTGACTTTGTGAATCACAATAAACTGTGGAAAACTCTTCAAGAGATGGGAATACCAGACCACCTGACCTGCCTCTTGAGAAATCTGTATGTAGGTCAGGAAGCAACAGTTAGAACTGGACATGGAACAACAGACTGGTTCCAAATAGGAAAAGGAGTATGTCAAGGCTGTATATTGTCACCCTGCTTATTTACCTTATGTGCAAAGTACATCATGAGAAATGCTCAGCTGGATGAAGCACAAGCTGAAATTAAGACTGCCAGGAGAAATATCAGTAACCTCAGATATGCAGATGGCACCACCCTTATGGCAGAAAGTAAAGAAGAACTAAAGAGCCTCTTGATGAAAGTGAAAGAGGAGAGTGAAAAAGTTGGCTTAAAGCTCAACATTCAGAAAACGAAGATCATGGCATCTGGTCCCATCACTTTATGGGAAATAGATGGGGAAACAGTGGAAACAGTGTCAGACTTTATTTTTTGGGCTCCAAAATCACTGCAGATGGTGACTGCAGACATGAAAGTAAAGACACTTGCTCCTTGGAAGAAAAGTTATGACCAAACTAGACAGCATATTAAAAAGCAGAGATATTACTTTGCCAACAAAGGTCCATCTAGTCAAGACTATTGTTTTTTCCAGTAGTCATGTATGGATGTGAGAGTTGGACTATAAGGAAAGCTGAGTGCCAAAGAATTGATGCTTTTGAACTATGGTGTTGGAGAAGACTCTTGAGAGTCCCTTGGACTACAAGGAGATCCAATCAGTCCATCCTAAAGGAAATCAGTCCTGAATATTCATTGGAGGACTGATGTTGAAGCTGAAACTCCAATACTTTGGCTACCTGATGTAAAGAACTGACTCATTTGAAAAGACGCTAATGCTCTTAAAGATTGAAAGCAGGAGGAGAATGGGATGACAGAGGATGAGATGGTTGGATGGCATCACTGACTCAATAGACATGAGTTTGAGTAAGCTCTGAGAGTTAGTAATGGACAGGGATGCCTGGTGTGCCGCAGTCCATGGGGTCACAAAGAGACGAACACGTGGACTGATGTTGAAGCTGAAACTCCAATATTTTGGCCACCTGACATGAAGAGCTGACTCATTTGAAAATACCCTGATGATGGGAAAGATTGATGGCAGGAAAAGAAGGGGACAACAGAGGATGAGATGGTTTAATGGCATCACTGACTCAATGGACATGAGTTTGAGTAGACTCAGGGAATTGGTGATGGACAGGGAGGCCTGGTGTGCTTCAATCCATGGGGTCACAAAGAGTCGGACACGATTGAGTGACTGAACTGAACTGAATGGTTATGAATGTGAGCTACACTTATTGTGGTGATCATCTTACAGTACATACAAATACTTAATCATTAGGCTATACACCTGTGAAACTAATATAAAGTTATTTGTCAATTGCATCTCAATAAAAAGAAATCTATGCAAAACAACAACAAAGATATTTATCCCAAGTCACATTACTCATAACTAGAGAAGTCAACATGTTAAGCCAATTTTGACTGCAGTTTTCGCGACCATAACTCCTATGTTTTACCTCTCTTCAGATCGCACTCAATAAAAGGTCTATACATGTAAAATGCTTTTATTGCATTGACTTGTAGATTCTTTGTGGTAAGTGATATCACAACAGATATCCAGTATAGCTAACAAATCTTTATTAAAAAAAAAAAAGTGGTTAGACATGTTTCTTAGATCTGCCTCACAATATCTGTCATATGACATAATGTATATCTTACATACATGTCTCATAGTGACATAATTGTTCAGTTGCTAAGTCATGTTCAACTCTTTGTGACTTCATGGACTGCAGCATGCCACACTTCCCTGTCCTTCACTATCTCCTGGAGTTTGTTCAAACTCATGTTCATTGAGTTTGAGTCAGTAATGCGGTCCAACCATCTCATCTTCTGTCACCCCCTTCTCCTCCTTCCCTCTTTCCCAGCATCAGGGTCTTTTCCAGTGAGTTAGCTCTTCACATCAGGTGGCCAAAGTATTGGAGCTTCAGCTTCAGCATCAGTCCTTCCAGTGAATATTCAGGGTTGCTTTCCTTTAGGATTGACTGATTTGATCTTCTTGCTGTCCAAAGGACTGTCAAGAGTCTTCTCCAGCACCACTATTTGAAAGCATCAATTCTTCTTGGCACTCAGCCTTCCTTATGATCCAACTCTCACCTCTGTACATGGCTACTGGACAAACCATAGCTTTGACTGTATGGACCTTTGTTGGCAAAGTGATGTCTCTGCTTTTTAATATGTTGTCTAGGTTTGATACAGCTTTTCTGACAAGGAGCAAGAATCTTTTAAATTTCATGGCTGCAGTCATCATCTGCAGTGATTTTTTAGCCCAAGAGTAAAAGGAAATATCTTTATTTCACCTCAATATATAAAAGACATTTTTTTTTTTGGGGGGGTGAGTTTATGTAAGTCTCAGATGAAATTTTTTTTTTTTGTTTTCTATGTTTGGAAACCAACATAGGAAGAAGAACATCTAAAAATAACAAAGAATAAAGTTGTACAGGTTTAATAAATTTGAAATAAACTCAAGTGAGACCAGATCTCAAAGTCTAGCACTGTTGCAGCCTGGGACTACTCACTTTTATTTAATCAACTTTGAACTAGAAAGGTATTAGACCCGAGATTCAACTTTCTATTTTGTCTTAGCAGAGACTGATACCAACCATTGTAAAAATGGGTAAGAATGCATGGATTCCTTCACTTTTCACTGTGGGCCTTCACTATCCTGTAACACTGGGAAAGGGGATTAGAAGAGAATAGATATGCTGAGAAAATTATTGATGATTCCAAATGTAAAGTCTTACAAGCTCCAATTTATTCCACCAAGTCCATCAGCAACAATAACTTTCCTGTCTTCTTCTCATTGTTACCAAGTCAAGTCTCTGCTTTGACAGATGTCCAAATGTCAACAACCAGAATTTATTTCTCTGGCAATCAGTTTATCAACCTTCCTTGTACATTAGATATGCTTGCCTTTTATACTTTCTGGATTTTTCTTTATGTTACTAATGGGCTAGTGATCTTATAGTCCTCCTATATCCTAATTGGAAGTAGAATTCTTATAGATGGGCTTCTTGAGGGAAGAACATAACTAGTTCAGGCTGGAACCCAGGAGGTGGGCTAGGCAACATGTGGGGAATTTTCAAGGAAGGAAATCTCTAAGTACAAAAGGTTGTGTGTTTTGAGAATATGTGAGAAGAGAGAAGATTTTCACTTTTAATTATTCTAGTAAAAGCTAGATATCCAGGAATAATGTTCTTTCATCTTTGGCAGGTTAAGTTATCAATTTTCTGACTATGTCTTATAATTACATAAACTTATCACACATTTAAAAGTAGTCTCACATTTCTCAGTGACAAATCACCAAATAAACAAAAGCTAGTAATATTATGAGAAATTAACTTTCAATGAGTAACAGGGATCATGATGTTTCCAAGGGGACCTAAATGACCAGGAGGAAGTTTCAGGAAGTAACAAAACTCACTCTGCAAAGAAATCTTTTTAAAATAAGAAAGAAAAAAACCCTCCTTTATCTAAGTTTTTATAAAGAGAATTTTGAGTATCTTCTAGTTCCATAAAATACAAGTCTAACAAACAGCTCCATTTGCATGATGAATGACTATTCACATTTAGTTCTTTTATTACTCCTAGCAAGGCAGAAAATAGCTCTTTTGCATGCTTCTGCAGAAATTGATTGTTTTTCTTTTTCTATGGTTGTTTAGGGTTCGCATTCTCAGTATGAAAAGATGACAACTATTGTAAGTTCCTTAAGTGATAATTAGTCCTCTATGACAGTTTATTATGTTGCCACAGCTTATTAAAACTCTTCATTTTCATACAATTATCAAATTCACCACTGGAAGGCCACTTTCAAAATGGAAATTTGTGTGCAGTTGCTAATTACTGAAAAAAATAACATTAAAAATTTCAGCATGCAGGATCAAATGTCAGGATTAAAAGGAGGCACAAGCACATACACATGCACACATTATTTTTCTGATAATATATTTGTTATTGTTGTTGCATCTAGTTTTCTTGATAACAGAAAATAAAGTTAAAAATTTCCTCTTCTGAATATGAAAAACTGTGAGCATAATTTTCTTTTTTTTTCCTGTGTGTGTATATATATGTTGTACTTTTGACAACATTAATGACTGCTAAGAAGTTTTAGCATTGCTTCAAAATTCACAGAAGAATGACCTGTTAATTTCATATACTAGAAAACTGAGAATTTTAAAAATCATTTTCTGTTTTGCCACAGAATTAGCAGAATAGTCAAGTTCTGGAAAAATGAAATTTTATTCTTAAACGAGAAGATTTATTTGCTAAAGGCTTAAGAGGAAAACCAGTTGGCTCCCTATAAGGAAACTTGAAAACACTTTTGACTCTTACTCCTTAGAAAAATGAATTATTTCCATACCTGATTTCCTATTTATCAAGTTTACATAATGTTTATTTTCTGTCAAATATTATTATAAATGTTTTATGAGTACAGATTCATTTAATCCTCATAACGATTGTATGAGATGTAATTATTACTCTAAATTCACACATGAATAGTTGAAGCATACAGAGCTTATTTGCTTTGTCACACAGCTCATAGATGACAGAGATAGGATATGAACTCAGGAAATTAAAATCTGAGTATTCACTGTAATTAGTAAAATTGGAATACTACACTGAAACTCTATTGCTGCTTGACTTATCTAAGCCTGTGTAGTATTCTTTTAGCTGAGTTCTTGACACCTTTGTTCAAAACAGTAAAACATGACTATTTGACTAGTTACTTTGAAATTTTCAGTAGTTGCTCATGGCTCACAGGATAAATTCTCAGCATTTTTGCTTATTGTTCACACTCCTTTTTTCTTCCTGTTTTAATATAATTGATGCACAGCACTGTATAAGTTTAAGGTGTACAGCATAATGATTTGACTTATGTACATCAGGAAGCGATGAGCACAGTAAGTTTAGTGAACATCAGTCATCTCATATAGACAGAAATGTAAAGACATAGATATTTTTCCTTGTGATGAGAACTCTTAGGATTTACTCTTTCATATATAATATACAATCATGTTAATTATATTTATCATATTGTACATTACATTTCTAGTACTTATTTCCTTATAACTGGGAGTTTCTACCTTTTAACCACCTTCATCCAATTCCCCCTTGTCCCATCCCTCACCTCTGCCTACCACAAATCTGGGCTTTTTTTCTATGAGTTTGCTTTTTTGAATTATGATTGACCCACAACACTGTGTTAATTCCTGTCATACAATATAGTGCCTTTATATTTGTTTGCATTTCAAAGTGATCATCATGATATATCTAATTACCATCTGTCACCATTCCAAGATACTACATAGTTATTTATTATACTGTGAGTGCTGAACATTTGATTTCCTTGACATTTATTTTGCAACTCGAAGTTTGTTCCTTTAAATCTCCCTCACCTATTTCTTTCCTGCTTCCCTAACCTATTTCTTTCCTCTTTCCTTCTGGCAACCCCTTTTTGTTCTCTGTATCTATGATTCCAGCCTGTTGTTGTTGTTGTTCATTTGTTTTTTTAGATTTCACATATAAATGAAACCATACATTATTTGTCTTTGTCTTATTTCACATAGCATAATACCCTCTAGGTCCATCCATGTTGTTGCAAGTAGAAAGATTTCATTCTTTATCATAACTAATATTCCATTGTGTGTGTGTATATATATAATGCATATACGTATACTACATCTTTTTTATTCATTCATCTATTGATGGGCAATGAGGGTGCTTTCATATCTTGGCTATTGTAAATAATGTTGTAGTGAACATAAGGGTATCCATATCTTTTCTAATTAGTGCTTTTATTTTTTATTTTTTTGATAAATACCCAGGTGTGGAATTTATGGATCATACAATAGCTCTTTTTTAAGTTTTGTAGAACCTTTTTATTAAGTTTTTGTGGAATAGAAAAATATACTGTATTTCCATAGTGGCTTCACCAATTTACATTCCCACCAACAGTACATGGGAGTTTCTTTTTCTCTGCATCCTCACCAACACTTGCTATTTCTTCTTCTTGACACTAGCCATTCTGTCCAGTGTGAGGTGATATTTCATGGTGGTTTTGATTTGCATTTCTCTGATGCTGTTGAGTATCTTTTCAAGTGCCTGTTTGCCATCTGTTTTTCTTTTTTGGAAGAATGTCTATTCAGATCCTCTGCCAATTTTTTAAATTGGTTAGTGTTTTGTTTTTGTTTTTGATGTTGAGTTGTATTAGTTCATTGTGTATTTTGGATACACAATCCCTTATCACTATCACTTATCAAATTTGGATACACTATCCTTTATCAAATAGACCATTTGCAAATCTCTTCCCCCATTCAGCAAGTGATCTTCTCATTTTGTTAATAGTTTCCTTCTCTGTGCTAGCTTGATATAGTTCCATTTGTTTATTTTTGCTTTTTTCCCCCTTACCTAAGGAGACAGACTAAAAAAAATATTGCTAAGACCAAAGTCAAAGAGTGCACTATGTTTTCTTCTAGAAGTTTCATAGTTTGGGTTCTTACATTGAAGTCTTTAATCCATTTTAAACTTATATTTGTGCATGGTATGGAGAATAGTCCAGTGTGATTATTTTGAATGTAGCTGTCCAGTCGTCCTGACATCATTTATTGAAGAGGCTATCCCTTCCCCATTGTACACTGTTACCTCCTTCATTGTAGATTAATTGCCCACATAAGTGTGGGTTCATTTCTGGACATTCTTATTCTGTTCCACTGATCTGTGTGTCCATGTGTGTGTGTGTATGTGTGTGTGTGTGTGTGTGTGCCATGACCATATTGTTTTGATTATTGTAACTTTTTAGTGTAGTTTGATAAATTATCAATAATTTTGCCTACTGTTTATACTTTTCTGATATGGCCCTTGGTGAGCTATCCAGTTTAACTGTTGTAATTTGTTCTGCTTCTTCAAGAGCACCATAGTTAAGTAATATAATTGAGTATATGACTACCAGAACATGTCATTCTTGTGTTAGAACTTAGTTTCCTATATCAGGAGTAGCTGATCTCTGCTGATACACCTGAGATCTTCATTTAAGATACAATAGAAACACTACCTTATGTGTGAGGCCTTGAGTTCCTCAATTTTTTATCTTCTCATTCTTGAACGCTGATCTTGTGCCTTGAGATACCAATAAAGTAATCATCAAATGTAACTGTTTCACACAGGAATGATTTTAACCGACCTTAAACATGAGATCCTTGAGGTTAGAAGCATGCCTTTGCTATTTTCATATACTTTTGAATAGGTTCTTTGCAAATTATGGACATTCCCTCAGGTCCTAGCCTCCTATGATATATCAGTTGAGAATGCATTCACAGGAAATAATAATAAAAACAATACAGAAGGTTGAATATTGCAGTTAGGTGATGTTCATGGCTCAGCAGCTCATAATACAAACCAGGGGTTCTGCTGAAATATTTGTGTGTGCATGTGTATGTGTGCATATTTGAGCACATGCACACATTCGCCTCATGTTTTCAAGCTGTCATTTATAAGATGGCTGTCCAATTCCAGATATAACATCCACATTTGGAACGGAAAGCAGGGAAAGAAATCAACAAAACAATGTCAGCCAATTATATCACTGGGCCACAGTGAATGTTTAGCTTTTCGAGCTTCTACAGTGAATATGGGCAAGGGACAAAATGACTAGGATGGGATTTGGTGAGCCAAATCTCAGTCAAAAATCAGAATTTTATTTGGATCTTCAACATCTGTGTCTAGTGTCTAAAGACTTCATGAGAGCTACTTTTCGTAGTGTAGAAGTAGAATGCAATTTTACTTGGAAGTTATTTCTCACATAGCAATTTGACAAGGGGAAAATCCACTGTCTTCCTTTCAAGATGCACATTGACTATTATTAACTGGTCCATTCTTCAAGGCCTGGGAGATTAGGGAATGCCTGTGTGTGTATTTGTGTAAAAAAAAAAACGGATGCATCATAGCATACATGAGATGCAATTCATGTATTCTTTATTACAGCTAGTGCAATATCTTCTACAATAACTATAGTATTTTCAATAGTTGGGTATAGGGGGGCCCAAAATATGTCACAGGATATTTTTCCTTGAAATATCTCTCCTCTTACAGTTAGAGAGCTTGAAGGAAACTTCTCCTCTACATCATTGGACTAGTAACACTTTGGGCCTTGTCTTCTTCAGCTTAGGAAGCCTTTTGGAATATCATTTCTTTCAACTGACAAAAAAACACAGTGGAGCAAATTACCCCTGGTAGCGACCAGTTTAAATAGTTAAATAAATCTCTGGAAAGGACTACATTTCAGTCAGCAGTTTATTCTGCTATGGAACTGGTGGAGAACAAACTGTAAGGAGTTTCCAGTATTATTCTTTACATTTCTTAATATTTAATGACATCCCGATTTTACGCCAGTCAGTATGTTTATCTTTCTTAATATGGTGCTTTGTTTTTTGAAGCCTTCACAACCATCTCATGAGGTGGGAAAGTGTTTTGCATTGGTTTTTATAGATGTGGAAACTAATACAATAAGAAATTACTCAGAGTCACATGACGTTAAGGAGTAAAGATGACCTGCAAGTTTATATTTTATCGCATTGTTTTAGTTTCTTGTGGCTACACCAACAAATTAACACATATTTTGTGGCTTAAACAAAGAAAGGGGATGCATCACAGTTATAAAGGATAAGAGTCTGAAATCAGGGTGTCTGTAAGGGTGGCACTCCCTCCAGAGGTTCAAAAGAAGAATCCTCCTCACATCTTATAGCCCATGGTGACTGCAGGCTTTAGCTTGTGGCTAAAGCCTTGTGGCTAAATATTACCTTCATCTTCACAACTGTGTGTGTCTGCCTGAAACTGACCTGTGCTTCTCTCTTACCTGTGCTTGCCAGGTAATCCAGGATAAGCTTTACCTCTCAAGATTTTTAATCACACTTTTTCACCTATAAGCTAATATTTACTTTTTAGCCATACTGGGTAATAGTCACAGATTTCACGGATTAGGAAGTAAATATACTTTGGGAGGCCAGTTTCTTTAGTTTGCCACACACACATGGTGAAGAATCTTCAAAACCTGCTTTGACAGCTCAGAATCACTCTACAAGAAACTACTAGAAAGTGACTTCATCTCATTCAGAGAATCAATAAGAAAAGACATAGAAATAGCTGTGTCGCTCCAAAGCCATCATGACAAAATATGTCTTAGAGTCGGGCACTCATCCCCTTGGGTACTCATCATACCTGTAAACTGGTTTGAAAACAGCTAGATGAAGACTCTGGATGTCTGCCACAAGGAAGGAAGGGATCCTGAAGGTGAAATGTTAGGAGTGTTCCCTCCATAAGTTAGCCAAAACTAACACTAGAGGTAAACTTACTGCCTCAGTCTTTGCTGAAAGATTCAGGTCAAATAGCAGTATCCCAAAGGAAGAAATGAGGGCCTTCCTTTATAGCTCAATCGGTAAAGAATCTGCCTGCAGTGCAGGAGATCTGGATTCGATTCCTGGGTCGGGAAGATCCCCTGGAGAAGGAAATGTCAATCCACTCCAGTATTCTTGCCTGGAGAAGTCCATGGACAAAGGAGCCTGGCAGGGTACAGTCCATGGATTCGTGAGAGTCAGACATGACTTAGCGACAAAAACACCACCACCAAAGAAAGAAATGGAGTGTTGGTGAGTTTTTATGTATTTTCATCATTTTAGAAAAAAAAAAAAAAAAAGGTTAATCAGTGCTTTTACAAAGCCTGTGGATCATAGGGTGCTGTCGTTCATTTAAAGGTCTCCATTTCGTCCATATGATATAGCCATATTCTAAGAAAACTGTTAATGTATGGTGAGATTTTTACATTTATCTTCACAAGTTACTTTATTAGTGAGTCAATAAAGTGCCTATTGCCCATTTTTCTTAGTTTTGTTTTTTTTTTTTTTAACAGTCACTTTGAATCTACACAAAAGTTTTTACCTTGTGTCTATTTATTTCTTTCTTTCATGGTTGCATCAGGTCTTGGTTGCCGCATGTGGGATCTTCCTTGCAGTGCGTGGGCTGCTGTCCAGTTGTGGGAGGCAGGCTGCAGAGCATGTGGGCTTCGTAGTTGCAGCACATGGGCTTTCTAGTTGTGACACGCCAGCTTAGTTGCCCTGCAGCATGTGGGATTTTAGTTCCCTCATTAGGGATCAAATCAAACAGATGTTCCCTGTGTTAGAAGGTGGATTCATAACCATAGGAACACCAGGAAAGTCCCTACCTAGTATCTAAAGGAGACAAAATGTAAACATATACTTTTAATCAACATTCATCCAATTTGAGACCATATTCTAGATCTAGATAAGCATACCTGTGGACAGGTAGCAACAAAAAGGCACTTTCATAAACAATGACATATCCAGATAGCAACTGATGGAATATGTTGCAAAGTTTTAAATTTAATTAACACTTTAACTTATTTCTTTTCATAACTAATATCCCTATCATCAGAACCTATGTCTATGTGTATATTTATATTTTTGCTTTATCAATCTGTTAATTTTTTTTACCAACATTTTATTTCCATCTGTATCTGTCTACCTAGTATCATTTATCATCTATGCTGTGAAAGTGCTGTATTCAATATGCCAGCNTTGATGAAAGTGAAAGAGGAGAGTGAAAAAGTTGGCTTAAAGCTCAATATTCAGGAAACGAAGATCATGGCATCTGGTCCCATCACTTCATGGTAAATAGATGGGAAAACAGTGGAAACAGTGACAGACTTTATTTTTTTGGGCTCCAAAATCACTGCAGATGATGACTGCAGTCATGAAATTAAAAGACTCCTTGGAAGAAAAGTTATGACCAACCTAGACAGCATATTAAAAAGCAGAGATATTGGAGAGTTAGACTATAATGAAAGCTGAGCACCAAAGAATTGATGGTTTTGAACTGTGGTGTTGGAGAAGACTCTTGAAAGTCCCTTGCACTGCAAGGAGATCCAACCAGTCCATCCTAAAGCAATTCAGTCCTGAGTGTTCATTGGAAGGACTGTTGCTGAAGCTGAAACTCCAATACTTTGGCCACCTGATGTGAAGAACTGACTCATTTGAAAAACCATGATGCAGAGAAAGATTGAAGGCGGGAGGAGAAGGGGATGACAGAGGATGGTTGGATGGCATCACCGACTCAACGGACATGAAAGAAAGAAAGTGAAAGAAAATGAAGTCACTCCATCGTGTCCGACTCTTTGTGACCCCATGGACTGTAGCCGACCAAGCTCCTCCATCCATAGGATTTTTCCAGGCAAGAATACTGGAGTGGGTTGTCATTTCCTTCTCCAGAAAGGAACCCAGGGGTTCCCAACCCAGGGGTTGAACCCGGGTCTCCCACATTATAGGCAAATGCTTTACCGTCTGAGCCACCAGGGAAGCCCATTGGCTGCTGCTGCTGCTGCTAAGTCGCTTCAGTAAACCCCCCGACAGGGTTTCTGCACAAGCAGTATGAGGTCACCGTGGAACCACAGAGCTGGGCTCCTCACTTGCTTCGCTCAGGGCATGTCACTCATTCACACAAGCACGCTGTAGAGTTAGTAAAGTACAGCAGAAAAAATGTTTGTGAGGAGAACAATGGACATGAGTTTGAGTAAACTTCAGGAGTTAGTGATCGACAGGGAGGCCTGGCATGCTGCAGTCCATGGGGTCACAAAGAGTCGAACACTACTGAGCAACTGAACTGAACTGAATATTTCTCTACCTAGTATCATCAATCATCTATCATATTTGTTAAAATATCTCTTAAAGCTAGAAATCTATGAAAACTTCTTCAATCAGTCAAATATTTCACTTGCATAATTTTGGTAGAAATGATTTAGTACTAGTGATTAAAATAAATGTTCTGAATATTCTATGAATTTTAAAAAGTTGGGTTAATCATAGGACTTTTTAATATGACAAAGATAATTTACTCATATAATCAAGCTTTTCAAGCTATCTTTCTAAGGTGATTCATTGGCAATACTGAATAGAAGGATATCTATATCTATTTATTTTTACGTCTCTATCTAGACGTATATATAGATATGTCTGTATCTTATATTTTTTCCCTTAAAGACTATTAATGAATGATTTGTCTGCATCATAGCCAGGTTGAAATCACTATTTAAATTAATTATGACAGCCATATCAATTAGACATAAGAGATTTCTAAAGCTAATTAGAGTCTGAGAGTTTTTAATTTGACGTCTGTCTCTGTGTAATATGTGCTTTATGCATTAAATTAATGAAATTAAGCCTGCATCATTATAAATTTCCACTTTCATAGTTCCATAAGTTTCACAATTACATGCCATATTTGAATGATAATTAAATGAAACTAAATAATTATGTTCACATCAGCATTGCTAAGGTCTTAAGAATACATCCCTTATTCTTCACTCTCATGTGTTTCCAAACAGGACCTAGCAGAGCACAACTTTGCCTATAAAATCACCTTGTCATTTCCAAAATAAGGATATTTTAATAGGAATAGCAAGGGAGATAAGGTATATCAGAAACATAATAAAATTTGGGCAAGGCAATAACTCAAGGCTGAAATAACTTTGAGAGCTGACTACCCATAGTGTATGATTTTACTCTTCAGCTTAAAAGAGTCACATTCACCTAAGGTAATTATCTGCTGTTGCTCAATACATATATGAAAGAAGTTTTATATTTTAAAAAATGTTGATTGTCTTTGCTGCACACACACACATACACAGAGTAAGGCTGTATCACCGTATAATGTTTTAAAATAAATAGTTAATATTGTCTGTGAAAAGGCACACTTAAAATTAAGAAAGGAATTAATTTGCATGCAAATAGGTCTAAAGCATGATATATGAGAGGACTGCAACCTTGCTTTTAAGATTTGCTTTTGACATTTGTGCTTTAACAGGCAATTAAAATTTAACTTTTCCTATGATGAAAAGCAAATCTTTTTATCCTATTTCAGCAGTCTGTGAAGAGGTACAGATTCTGTTATAAGATTGTGGCAGGAGGTTTCTTGTGCTCTCCTGACCTGTATGGTGAATTGACATAATCCAATCAGAGGATTGACATAAAACTGTCTGCACATAAACAATTATGAGAGGATAGACAACCATCCAAGAAAAAGGAACCATTGGTCATGCTCTACAGGCAGTGTTTTAGATGAAGTCTTCCTTTGTAGTTTTTTTTTTTTTTTTTTGCAATAGGTACACCTCTGTGAAAGCATACTGTAGGTATGTTGCAATACCTATGTGGAGGTTCTGCCAGAGTAAGATTAATACAGAAAACCAGATGGGATGTCTCTAGACTCCCACCTCTGAGAGAAACAAAGTAAGAGGAATCAAAAAAGAAAGGGCAAGAGATTTTAACCTAAGCTGAGTTGATAAAATGTGTCTATGTAACACTTGGCTAGCTAGAAATGTACAAGGTCTGAATAATTCTGTATTGGTTTTCTTCCAACTCATAGTAATTTTATATTATTTTAAACTGATACATAATAAACCAAAAGTAAGTAATCTATCTATCCAAAATATGTTTCCCACTTAGTTGGACTTATGCTTTCTCAAGTAAAGACAAGGATTTGACTCAAACTTCAAAAACTGGGGCTAAATATAAACTAGGATAAACAAGGAAAGGCCACATTCTGGAATAATGTTCAGAAATATATAAAGACATTTTTCATTGCACATTGATTTTCACCCTCCACCCTCATTTAAGGGCTTCCCGATAGCTCAGTTGGTAAAGAATCTGCCTGCAATGCAGGAGACCCTGGTTCAATTCCTGGGTCAGGAAGATCCACTGGAGAAGGGAAAGGCTATCCACTCCAGTATTCTGGCCTGAAGAATTCCATGGACTGTATAGTCCATGGGGTTGCAAAGAGTCGAACACGACTGAGTGACTTTCACTTTCACCCTCATTTAAACTGTGGGGCAGCTCCCTTCCCCCCTAAAAATGCTTCCCATATTCAACACAACTTGTGAATATCTCTTTGACCATTCATTTGGAGAGGGAACATTATTTTTGTATATATGTGTATAGTATAAAACTGTATATAATCTATAATCACTCAAATCTATAACGTAAAATAGTTTAACATGTCCTAAATTCTGGAGAAAGACTAATTGATAAAGTGAGGAAATATTTACTTTGTTTGGTTTTGAAGTTTAGCAAGAGTCATTCTCCATTTTAGAAAAACTTTTTTTTTTAAATTGTAATAATACTTGCTCTGTTATATATCACAACCCAACTATAGCAGTCTGGCTTTTTTGATAATATTTTTTGGTTTAGAGGTAAACAGTTAATTTATTCTGTTTTAGCTATGCTCAGTCATCCCCATGTTAAAAATTATTTTGTAGTAACTTTTTTTTCCTATTTCTCTTTTATATTAGACTTGGAACATTCCATTTTATTCTTTGCTAACTAGTATGATAGGACATATTATCCATAGATATTATTTCAGGAGAGCAGAGCAGCTAGCATTAACTAAATAAAATCTCTATTAAATAGGGTCATAAGTCATAAAGGGCCAATAATCTGTGTACCAGCTGATTATGTGTACCATGTGATAGGTGTGAGTGTATCATAAAATAGTATGTCTGAAACCAGACATATCTCAAAGTTGGATCTTACTGGTGAAGCTAGCTAGCTTCATGAGACAGGGAATGGTTTCAACATCCAATGCATTGGGGTTTATAAAAAATAAGAGATTTGATATGAAGGATTTTCAAAAAAAAAAAAAAAGTGGAGGTTAGAGTCCCCTGAATTCAATATTTTAACATATCCCTCAAGGAAATTTAACCCAAGAAAATTACCTTTGAAGGTAGAACTCCTTCTTGCCTGTCAGTTGTTGAAAGCTGTAATATGCAAATGTATATTACAGCAATAAAATTATTTTTATTCAATACCATATGAGTTAAGTGTCTTTATTTTTAATAAAAATGTCCATTCTTCTAATATAGGTATCACTCAACTTATGGAGCCACTGAGTTTTAATAATATTGGGTACAAAAGAGAAATGTGTAAAACATGCAGCTCTCTCTCTCTCTCTCTCTTTTTTTTTTTTTTGATTGGCATATGGATATATAACTCTAATAAGGTGAAGAAAGTAAAATATTTGCTCCTAAACTGGGTTGACAATTTTAAAGAACTAGGTTTTGATTATGGACAAGTCCTCTGTTATGCTGAGCAACATTGTGTAGAGCTGTTATAATAGTTACTGGCACTATCAAATTATTACCTCTTTGGTTATATTTTCTGTGAAACCATTAAGAACATTTTGAGGAAATTTTGCCTTCTTTCCTCTAACTACTCACTCTGGAAACAGATGTTGTTACATTCATTTATCAGAACTTAGATGTTTTCTGAGTCCTGTTTACCAGTGATTAAGTGGGTTAGCTTGGTACTTTCAAGCAACAGTTGCCAAGATGAGAATTGATATGCTGAAAAAAGCAGAGAGAGAGTGAGACTCTGGATTGGCATAAAGGTTTTTTTGAAAACTTTTTAATTTTATACTGGAGTACAGCTAATCAACAATATTGTGATAGTTTCAGGTGGACAGCAGAAGGACATGTGTATACATTAAGCTGGTGAAAACATAACTGCAGTTTCAGGCTGTGAATTTTAAATCATTATAGCTAGGCCCAAACAAAACCTTATTAATCAAAATAGGAACCATTACAATCAACACATTTTTGCCAATGAGAAATAAGTTTGTTTATTCCTGTAGCATAAAAATCCGAGCTTCAGGATTCAGTGAACTCTTGGAAAGCATTTTTCTGCCTTCTGCTAGTTATGGAAGCATTTTCCCTGCAAAAAGTTGTTGAGATGCTTGAAGAAGTGGTGGTCAGTTGACAAGAGGTCAGATGAATATGGTAAATGAGGTAAAACTTCGTAGCCCAATTCATTCAAGCATTGGTTGTGTGGCGTACGGTCGGGTGTTGTGGAGAAAAAGTGGGTCTTTTCTGTTGAGCAATGCCAGCTGCAGTACTGCAGGTATTGGTGCATCTCATCAATTTGGTGAACATACTTCTCAGCTGTAATGGTTTCACCAGGATTTAGAAAGCTGTAGTGGATCAGATAGGCAGCAGATCACAAAACAGTGAGCATGACCATTTTTTGGCAACCCACTCCAGTATTCTTGCCTGAAGAAGTCCATGGATAGAAGAGCCTGATGGGCGAAAACCCATGGGGTTGCAAAGAGTTGGACACGATGGAGCAACTAACACACTTGGTTTGGGGAAGTGCTCTGGAGCTTCTCGGTCCAACCACTGAGCTGGCTATTGCTAGTTGTCGTATAAAATCCACTTTTCATCATACGTCACAATTTGGTTGAGAGATGGTTCATTGATGTTGCAGAGCATATGAGAAGATGACACTTTTTCAAAACTACAATTTGTTTGATTTGTGGTCAGCTCATGAGGCACCCACTTATCGAGCTTTTTCACCTTTCCAATTTGCTTCAACTGTCCAATCATTATAGACTAGTCAGCACTGAGTTCTTTGGCAACTTCTCGTGTAGTTGTAAGAGGATCAGCTTCCATGATTGCTCTAAGTCAGCCATCAACTTCTAATGGCTGGCCACTGTGCTCCTCATCTTCAAGGCTCTTGTCTCCTTTGTAAAACTTCTTGAACCCACCCCTGCACTGTACATTTATTAGCATTTCCTGGGCCAAATGTGCTGTTGATGTTATGAGTTGTCTCTGCTGCTTTACAACCCATTTTGAACACAAGAAAATCACTCAAATTCGCTTTTGGTCTAACATCATTTCCATAATCTAAAATAAATAGTAAAGATAAAGTAAATAAATCATTAGGAAAACCAGTGAGAAATGTGTGTTAAAATGCTGTATAACAAAACCACATTTAAGAATGTATTCCAATACTAGATAGCAAAGGTCAACAAGGCAAAACTTGGCACCAACCAAATACATGTATCCATTCTCCCTCAAGTTCCCTTCCCATCCAGGCTGCTGCTGCTGCTGCTGCTGCTGCTACTGCTAAGTCGCTTCAGTTGTGTCCAATTCTGTGTGATCCCATAGATGGCAGCTCACCAGTCTCCCCCGTCCCTGGGATTCTCCAGGCAAGAACACTGGAGTGGGTTGCCATTTCCTTCTCCAATGCATGAAAGTGAAAAGTGAAAGTGAAGTCTCTCAGTCGTATCCGACTCTTAGTGACCCCATGGACTGCAGCCTACCAGGCTCCTCCGCCCATGGGATTTGCCAGGCAAGAGTACTGGAGTGGGGTGCCACTAACAATGAGCAGAGTTTCCTGTGCTACACAGTCCATCTTTGTTGGATATGGGATGAAGCTCTGATCCCCCTAAAAGAGAAGAAGAAGGAGGATGGTGTAGAAATTGCTTGAACTGCAATGTAATTTCATCAATTTTGGCTAAAACACTGGGAGTCTTTAGGTAGAAGGTGCTCTCTGGAGAAGCCCCATATTTTTCTGGGATGATTCTGCCCTGGTATCACTGTCATGCAGTCATTGGCTGGTTTTGGAGCAAATGTAGTAGTAGATCCAGTGGGAGAGCCTCTGGGGCTGTAAATCAGTATGTTCCCCGCAGCAGGTAGGATGTGGTGTCCAAATCACAGTTCATGGTTAGGAAAAGGTGCCTCCAGGATGAGGAGCTGTTGGTAATTGCCCTTTTTCACTTCCTGCTACATACTGGACTCCACTCTGGTAGCTCAGTTTGAAACAGATATGCACATCAGATCATTTCTGCTCCATACCTCTGGTCCCTTGGTCACATGGGGGGTTATAGAGAGATTTTAAAGCTAAGGCTTCCAGTCTAGCAACATTCATCAGAGAAAGTTTTGCTATTGGCAGTGAGGGAAGGGGTAGGTAATGAACAGGTCTTAAGGTGATTATAGGAAATGAAGTAAACTTTCTCCATATGATTGCCTATGATATTCAGACAAATTCAATTTGTGGAAGACACTTTTCTGACTTCTGCTTTGAGGGCAAAAAATTAGTTGCTCAAAGTCTTCAGATTGTTACTGGTATTTTATTTTATGATCCTTTGCAATGAGTACAAAGGTGTCCGATGCTATTCTTAGATTATTTTAAAGGTTATATAATGTGTAAAGTTTGTTTTCAATGGGAGCTGCAGGCTGCATATACACTTGCTTTGTGTGCAGTTAACATCCAGGGGCTCTCAAGGTTAATTAGAAATGGTAATAAGTTTAATCATGATGAACTCATTTGGTGCTGATGCGGATGTCACCTGTAATTCCATAAAAATTCCATTGTAATTTAGCATTAATTAATGTCCACTTATCAATGAGTGTTACAGCAAATTAGCACAGAAGTGACAAGTTATGTGCTTAAGAAATGCTTAACAGAGGGAAAAAAACAGCATTACTAGGTCATCTTAAAATATAACAGATTGAGACATCTTTATTATTTAAAATATGAGATTAAAATCAGGTAAAGTGGTAATAATTAGGCAAGAATTTTGCTAAGAATTTGTCTGAGAACTAATGGGGTTACAACAAACATTAGGAATATAGATTTGCTTGGATTACCATTTTTTAACATAAATGACAGAGAAGAGATGGAGCTCTTATCATTATTCTATAATAAGAGAAGCTGCCGAATTTTCAATAATCATCATCATGAAGCAATGGTCTTATTCATGTAAAATAAAAGTATTTTTCTCCATATGTAAAAATGCTATTAGCCATATTTGAAGGCATTATACTCAGATATCATTTTTCCATTTCTGTAAATGACAACCATTAAATGCAATTGTAGCTACATGACAAGACTATTTTTATTACATCAAAAGGAAGAAAGGGATTAAAATGAATTTATTCAAAGGTGTGATTTGTCACTTTTTTTCCCCCTTTGTCAAGGCATATACAGGACAGCTTTAAATCTAAACACTGAGATCTGACCTCATATTTGAATAAGTTAATGGGATCTGGTGTTCTTTGGGAAGTATTGAAACCTCTCTTTTGTATCTAGAAATCCCAGGAGAAATTTGGCTTTTAGGTGGTCAGCTCCAAGTTTCCATTTCTTTTCATCATTTTCCCTTTTATCATTTGGCAGTTCTTGACAGCTTAGAGGGTCTTCTGGTGTTCATCAGGAAGTATAGTGTGAAGAGAAATTTATAGAGTTTCTTTCCTATTACCTAGATCTTTTAAAGTCATGTTACTACTATTTGGAAAGCTTTCTTCTCAGAGACAAGGAGACTAATCACTGTAAATGCAAACTTAAGATGCATACTTTAGAGAAAAATGCAGAGGTATCAATTTTACTAAAGTATTTCTTGGATTTCAATTATAAATTTAGTTCCATTCATTTCTATATGTTTTCAAACATTTTAAGTGATTTTGTAATTCATAAAAATGACATACTTTATTAAGGTTTAGTAGTATTCTTCTGGATTTGTTCTTCAAGCTAGGTTTACTTATATGAACCTACCTACTTTGAAGGTGTGTGTTTCCCCTAAACATTCAATGATGGTGACATAAATATTCAGGAAAAATAAAAGGGATGTAGATAAGATAATAAAAACAATTGACAGTTAATATGATTCTGAAATATATCTTTGTTTCTACAGCTATTTAAACATGGAAGATAAGACTGGTGACCATTAATTCCTTAATTATTGGGGATGCAGAGTGGATGGTTTGACAGGAGCATCATGTGTAAATGGATTGAGAATTCCTTAAAGAACAGGTCATTCCATCCCTCCTCTGAGCTCTCAACCCCTGCTATGGTGCCTGGCAATCAAGAGGTGTTCAGTAAGTGTATATGTGTATTTTGAATGGAAATTGCAAGTGGATTCAGTATCTCATGTAGAAACACAGCATTTCAGCCTTGAATTGACCTGAACTATAGCATCTTCCAACCTCCATTAATTTCCCTATGAAAATGTCAATTATCTCCTTTGCTTATATGCCTTGTAATTAACATTGTCTTCGATATTTCTGAGTGGAGAAGGAAATGGCAATCCACTCCAGTATTCTTGCCTGGAGAATCCCATGGACGGAGGAACCTGGTGGGCTACAGTCCACCGGGTCTCAAAGAGTCGAACACAACTGAATGACTTCACTTTCACTTTCAGATGAACAAATTAATCAATCCCTCTAACAATGCAGTGAACTATTCTTTTTTTTTAAATTAAGGTGCTATATATATGTGTGTATATACATATACATACACACACATAGTAAATTGCACAAACCTTAAGTGTACAGCTTAAAGAATGTTTCCATTCATGTAACCATTACCCAGAGTGAGGTACAAATTATTTATATCACTCTGATAGGTGTCCTCTTGTCTCAGCTCAGTCAATTGTCCCCTAAATATTTTCACTGTCACCAAGGATAATTCTGAACACAGATGAGTTTGAATTCATGTAAATGAAACTGTATTTAGCTTCTTCCCTTCAATATTGTCTGAACTATTCACCCATGATATCACATGTAGCAGTAGTCCATCTTTTTTCATCAACTGTCAAGGTTTTTTGTCATAAATATGTGATTATTTATTCCACAGTTTTTCAGTTTTGGGGATATTATATATACATCATGAAAACAGTTTTTTACATGTAGAAAAAGTGATTGCAAACATTAATTTTTGTTGGGTTTATACACAGTATGAAATTATTGGGTCAGTTTTTATATTTATGTATATATGGGGGTATATACCAAATTAATTATACTACCAATTTTCATTTCCAAAACTCATGTATGAATATATTAGTTTTCCCATATACTTACCAACACTTGGTATGGGCAGTCTTTCCAATTTTATTCGTTGTGTGAGTGAGGCTGAGTGATATCTCACTGTAGATTTTATTTGCATATAATCAAATATATTTTCCAAAGAAGTGGGGTTCTTTGCTACTTTATGAACACTACAAGTGACTAGAAACTCAACTGCTGCTATATATTTTTTGATTAAGCACACAAACACAAAATACTTCATATTATAACCATGTCTTCCAAACTGTACTTTACCCAATATCACCAATATATGTCTTTCAGAAGTGTTCCTAGAATGCTCCTAATTGAGACTATGCCTAGTAGTTTCTCAAATAAAATTTCGGATCCCTTATCTACTGCAGTTTGATTTGAATCTCCCTCTTCCCTCTTCCTTGTCACTTTGTACTTGTGTTTATTGAGGAAATTGGCATTCTGCATTATAGTCAATTGTCTGTTGACAATTGACTATAATGGGTAAATATGAGAAAGAGAGAGACTGCTACCTTAATATCTCTTATTAAATTCTTATTAAATTTCTTCCATATCCTAATATTAAATCTGCCATCTCACCCTCATTGATAAGGTGACCCCTAATTTATCATACAAAGGAAGATACTATTGAGAATGAAATGGTCACTTTAAGCTGGACTATAGGTACAAGGGATACAGTGTATTTCATACTTAAAAGGGTACACATCTTAAGTAGTTTGTGCTTAAGCAAACTTGAATGAGTTTCTCTTCCATGTACTCCAAATACCCTTGATAATCAGCTATAAATATTTCTTTGATACTGTATGATCCTATAGAGTCTTATAGAAATGTATCTCATAACTGGAAAAACTTTTAAGAGCAGCTTTGTTGCCTGAATCACAAGAGGACACTGAAGTGAAAATCATGTAACTCTAGATCCTATCAAATGTAAATTATTAAGGATTAGCTGAATACCCTCATTCTGGTGATACCATGTGCTTCAGCTGCATACCTCATCTGAAGTTTTATGACATTCAAACGCACAGGTGATCTTACCTAAAGATGTCTGCGAAGGATAGTGGAATAATCGTACAAGACCTGGAAAATGTTGTGAATCAAGATGGATCTTATGAACTTTCTCTTAGGCCTAAACATTGTAAATCAGAAATATGCCAGGCCTTGTGGAACAATCTAAGTGAATCCAAAAACAAAGTCTTGGTTTATACAGTTTATATATTCTAAAACAAATGAAAACGCATTTAAACAAAAGGGTGTGAAGATTTTCCTTGGAGAAGGAAATAAGGTCACTGTTATGCAAATTTCTTCTCACTCCATAGTCAGAGTAGGTGTTAAAGGGGATCTAGGGAGGCAGGGAAGAGCTGGAATCCTGGGAGCCTTTAACATGGGGAACGGTATTCTAAGAATCTAGTCTAGGAAAAAATTATCCCTGAGACTATACAAGGAATACTTCAAGTTTCCCCAACTGTCATTCCCCACAAGAGTGTTCAGTTCAGTTCAGTTCAGTGCCTCAGTCGTGTCCTACTCTTTGAAAACCCATGAATCGCAGCACGCCAGGCCTCCCTGTCCATCACCAACTCCAAGAGTTCACTCAAACTCATGTCCATCAAGTCGGTGATGCCATCCAGCCATCTCATCCTCTGTCCTCCCCTTCTCCTCCTGCCCCCAATCCCTCCCAGCATCACAGTCTTTTCCAATGAGTCAACTCTTCGCATAAGGAGGCCAAAGTATTGGAGTCTCAGCTTCAGCATCATTCCTTTCAATAAACACCCAGGACTGATCTCCTTCAGAATGGAATGACTGGATCTCCTTGCAGTCCAAGGGACTCTCAAGAGTCTTCTCCAACACCACAATTCAAAACCATCCATTCTTCAGCACTCAGCTTTCTTCACAATCCAACTCTCACATCCATACATGAACACTGGAAAAACCATAGCCTTGACTAGATGCACCTTTGTTGACAAAATAATATCTCTGCTTTTCAATATGTTATCTAGGTTGGTCATAACTTTTCTTCCAAGGAGTAAGCATCTTTTAATTTCATGGCTGCAGTCATCATCTGTAGTGATTTTGGAGCCTAAAAAGTAAAGTCTGACACTGTTTTCACTGTTTCCCCATCTATTTTCCATGAAGTGATGGGACCAGATGCCATGATCTTCGTTTTCTGAATGTTGCACTTTGAGCCAACTTTTTCACTCTCCTCTTTCACTTTCATCAAAAGGCTTTTTATTTCCTCTTCACTTTCTGCCATAAGGGTGGTGTCATCTGCATATATGAGGTTATTGATATTTCTCCCAGCAATCTTGATTCCAGCTTGTGTTTCTTCCAGTCCAGCATTTCTCATGATGTACTCTGCATAGAAGTTAAATAAGAAGGGTGACAATATACAACCTTGACGTACTCCTTTTCCTATTTGGAACCAGTCTGTTGTTCCATGTCCAGTTCTAACTGTTGCTTCCTGACGTGCATATAGGTTTCTCAAGAGGCAGGTCAGGGGGTCTGGTATTCCTATCTTTTTCAGAATTATCCACAGTTTATTGTGATCCACACAGTCAAAGGATTTGGCATAGTCAATAAAGCAGCAGCAGCAGCTGCTGCCGCTAAGTCGCTTCAGTCGTGTCCGACTCTGCAATAAAGCAGAAATAGATGTTTTTCCAGAACTCTCTGGCTTTTTCAATGATCCGGCAGGTGTTGGCAATTTGATCTTTGGTTCCTCTGCCTTTTTGAAAACCAGCTTGAAGATCTGGAAGTTCACGGTTCACATATTGCTGAAGCCTGGCTTGGAGAATTTTGAGCATTACTTTACTAGCGTGTGAGATGAGTGCAATTGTGTGGTAGTTTGAGCATTCTTTGGCATTGCCCTTCTTTGGGATTAGAATGAAAACTGACCTTTTCCAGTCCTGTGGCCACTGCTGAGTTTTCCAAATTTGCTGGCATATTGAGTGCAGCACAGCCTCATCTTTCAGGATTTGAAATAGCTCGACTGAAATTCCATCACCTCTACTAGCTTTGGGGAGCTTCAATTTCATCATGTGCTCACTGGTCACCCAAACAATTTACAGTTTTATCCAGGACTCCTCCACACTTGTTATTCTTCCCTTATGATGTCTCAGAAACACAAATGTGTTTTATCACTCCTCAAAAGCCTTATAAAACTTTGTTGTTGTTTAATCACTAAGTAGTGTCTGACTTTTTTGCGACAGAGGAGCAAAATCCCATGGATAGATTAGCCTGGTGGGCTACAGTCCATAGGATTTCCCAGGCAAGAATACTGGAGTGGGTTGCCATTTCTTCCTCCAGGGGATCTTCCCAATCCAGAGACAGAGGCCTTGTCTCCTGCATTGACAGGTGAACTGTTTACCATTGAGCCACCTGGGAAGCCCTGGTTTTCTGTATATGTCTCCTCTGTAGACTGGGCTCTCAAGGTGAAATTGTTTGGCAGTCATCTTATTTCTGTGCACAGTATTGTGGGCAAGATATTATAAGTGGTGAATAAATCTTTGTTGAATGAGTAGAATATAAACAGATGAAATTTCCCATTCTGGGTATTTCTTTATGTTTATCGTAAAATTTTAAAGAAAAGACCAGATAATTTCTAAATATAACACCAACTTTAACATTTGGTGTGCCAATATTCTCTAGATAATTTTTAAAATACACTTTCACAGGCTAAAATTACTTGTTTTGATCAAAAAAATATGACATTGAAAGCCCTCTGTTTCTATTTTACATTTGCTGTATTAACATTTAAAACCCTTGTAGTTATACATGAGCATTAGAGAGCCTATTTTAAAGGAGATATTCATCATTGAATGGGAAATGCTAGGGGGCAGAAATTCCAAATAACTCTGCAGTATTACTGCACTTAAAAAATTGTCGTTAATTTTGAACAATGGGTTGCTTTTTATGTGTATGAATGACACCCTATCCTCAAATGGAGAGGTTTATAAATCATATTTCTATAATGACACAGAGATCATAGAGCAGTTTTCTAATCCACTATTTCATTGATTTTCAAATATTTTTAGGAGAAAAAACTGTTACCTCATAAAGATTTTCTTGTTGCTCTTGAATCTTTTCTGTGATCTCAGCAATAATGCAGTCAAAATAGAGTTACTTTCAGTGGGGAAAATGGAATCCTCGGGTCCCAATTACTTGGTCTTGCTTCTACCACCTTCAAAGGAGTCTGAGATTCTTCTAGTAAGGAAAGACTAGGCTCTGTGGAACACATTTTGGGCATTAATCACGTGCCAAGCTTTTAAGAATCTATTTTACTTAATATCAAACTAAAGCAGAGAGCTAAAATACACTGCTCAAAGGTTATGTGTTGGAGATTAGATAAATCCACATATTCAGACTCTAACTCATATCCTTCCTAGTTCATCAAACTTAGATATGAGGATTATAAAGGGATTCTACACAGCCTCCCACTATATAGTCAAGTCCTCTCTATAGTACACCTGTAAAATCAGTTTTCCTTCTCTTTCTACATTCACCACTCTAGAAAGATGAATGCTTTTATCGTTTTATTTTCTGTTTCATTTCTATATTTACAGGAATTATTCTTGGAGGAGGCATTTGCTTATTTCTCTTTTCTGACTTGTTTCCCTTTAAGGCCCACATACAGCTACCAGCACCTGTCACTTCCTTCCTGAGTGGCTATGGGAACCTGATTTACTCTGTGCATCGCAGAATGGAAGTGCTGGAGTATCATGACTACCCAAGGAATAGTCTTTCACAAATGGCTGACCAAAGCTTATATATAAGCAGCTCCTTAGATTAGAAAACTCTGAAGCAAGAACTTGCACTCTTTACAGAGTAATAGAATTAAGTTCTAGTTACCTTCAGTGGTAAGTTGATGACACACGCCGTTTTACCTTCCTCCATTTTCTGTTTCATTTTCCTACACCCCTACTAGAGTTTCTTAGAATTGCTTGTGAATATACTACTTAGATTCAGATCCCGCCCCCGCACCTCCCAGTAGGGTGTTTTTCTGAAAGAATCCAAACTAAAACAGAAGTTAAAGTGTGTCATAATCATCTCTTAAGGCTCTTAATACTCTAGTATTTTTTCCTGGGAAATCCCATGGACAGAGGAGCCTGGCAGGCTATAGTCATGGGGTTGCAGAGTCAGACACCACTGAGTGACTGACACACACACAATGGGAAGTGGGAACTTCTCGCCATTATCAGCACTCCGTGAGCTGAGACTGGACAATCATCTCTATGTACATAGGACATCATCTGGTTCCCATCAAAATCCTTCCTTACACCTTCTGTCTCCAAATTCTAGTGAAACTGAACCACTTAGTGCTAATGAATTTCTCTTTTATGCCTATTATAATTTGCATCTATATAACTTCTTTTATATCAAAATTGTGTGTGTGTATACATATAAAGTTGTCCAATTTATATTTACTCAAAGTTTTTAAAGGCAGTCAACACCTATTTGAAGCAATTTTCACCTAAATGTATGAAACATTCATTAAGCACTTACTATGTGTCAGTCACTGACTTCTGCATGATGGATATAGCGATAAAAGCAGACAAGGGCCCTCAGTTTATAGAGCTTATATTGTAGTGATACAAACATTAACAGATACTTGCTATTAAAGGTAGTTTAGAAAAAAAATTAAAAGGACATGAAATGACTAGTGTTCAAGACAAAAAAAAATTTCCTTTAGGTCTTGGTTTTATCACTCTGTTGATAAATATCCCTGGAGAAGGACATGGCAACCGACTGCATACCCTTGCCTGGAGCATCCTATGGACTACCCATGGGAAGTCCATATACATTATATTAGTCTAAAATAAGTTTAAGATTAACTAAGTATCAAATGCCTTATTAGGATATATAAATCATGATCTAGCTCTGTCTAAAAACGGAATCTTCTGAAATGACCCCCTTAAGCTCTACACTCTAGTTAATCTGAACCAATTCCAGTTCTTAGAACAATTTCTCTCTTTTGCCTCCCTACCTTTTAATTGCTATTCTCTCTGCTTAAACTAAGAGATGTTCCTTTAATTGTTGTCTTTCTGGCAAACTGCTGTTCAATCTTTAAAACCACAAACAAACATTACCTATTAGATTATATATATCAATTCTTGCCTCAGACATATATTTCAATTTCCTCTGCCGTATAAGCACTTCCCACATCCTTAAGTCTAATCACACTTCTCATTGTATATCTCACCACAGGACATAAAACACCCATCTCCTGCTCTGTACAAGTTTCTGTTCATTATTGGACTGTGAGTTAAATAGGGCTTCTTAAACTTTAATGTGCATGCAGAATTATGACCCTGTTAAAGTACAGATTTTACTTCAAAGGGTCCAAGGTGGGGTTTGTGATTCTGAATTTCTAGCAAACTCTCACATAATTTTGATATCTGATGCTCCTGATCCCTAGACCACACTTTGAGTACTGAAGCTTTAACGGTTACTTGTTTTTATTTGGATCTTAACCGCCTGGCATGGAATTTGGCACTTCATAGCTACATCAGTGTTTATGTATAAGTGGTTCGGTCCACATGCTGTTATTCTTTCATGCAACTCCAATACCAAATCACAAAACTCCTTGGGCCTCTTTATTTTCTCTGCAAGACTTCCTTGAATAGTGTATATACATGGGGCTTTCTATAATTGGACATACATAAAATGTGGTGAAATTGTAGTTGAGCTTTGCAAAGTGACTGGTCAGAGTTGTAAATTAAAAGGTAAAATGTTTCTGACATATTTAACTTTTTAAGCATAGTAATATATTAAAGAAACATACTTACACATCCAATGCCATAATTAAATTTTAACTCATAAAAAATAATCAACTCCCTACAGGAACAGAACGTTTTCAGTTAAAAAGCTACTTATCATTTCTATAGCCATACCATGTTGAATGTGCTGTTTGATCTTTTAACAATTTCATTTTAAAATATTCACAAAAGAGTGGTAATTAAATTACATGGGTGCCATGGTAACCACTGCATTAACTATGCTTCAACCCCATGCTTTAGCATTTTGGTAGGGAAAAAGGTATGCTTATTCTGTGACAATTACACACTGCAGGTGTTTAGGTCAACCTCCACCAGCCTGCCAGTAAAAGGTAAGCACATCTGACTAAAGCTGGATCTGGGATGGAAGGACTTGCTTATTGCTATAAAGGAATCCTACAGCAGATTAGTGCATTGGGCTGACAGTCAAGAGGCTCAGTCCTAGTCCAGGCTCCGTCGCTGACTAGCTGTGTGTTCTTTGGTAAATGGCTTAATTTCTCTGAGATGCAAACACCTCAAGTATAAAGCAAGAAGGCTATAGATGGGACCAGATATTTTAGGATCCAACCTAGTCCTTTCCAACTCCATGAAATCTTTATGATTTAATAAGCACTGCTACTGATTTTCACACACTTTCTAATAATTTCTGTGTTAGCTTCTTAGGGCTGCCTTTAAAAGTACCATAAACTGGATGGTTTACAACAACAGCCATTTTTAAAAATCACAGTTTTGGAAATGTGAAGTCCAAAATCATGATGTTGGCAGGGCTGTAACCCCTCTGAAGCTTCTAGGGATAATGCATCCTTGCTCTTCCTAGGTTCTGGGTGCCCGAGGCATTCCTTGGCTTGCATAACTAAAGTTATACTTGCAAGTCTCTACTTGTCTTTACCTGGCTCTCTTCCCTTTGTGTCCCGGTCTTCTCCTCCTTTTAAAAGAACACCAGTCAGCTTGGATTAAGGTCCACCCTACTCCAGTATAATCTCATCCTGGTTAATTACATTTGCAATGATTGTTTTTCCAAGTAAGGACATTTTGAGTTACCAGAGTTATGACTTCAACACATCCTTTTGGGATACACAATTCAGCCCATAACAATTTCGTTTAATGAAATAAAAATTATATTGTGTTTCTTCCAGGTTATAATCCGGTTATAAACTGCAAAACAATATCATGTAGTCCTCTGTGTACTGAAGGAGAAGGATATAGTCAGTGACTATACAATCCATGACAAGAGAGCTATAGTTTTAAGCAAATATACTTACTCAGGACACAAGCTAACAGAATTCTTCAGTGTTTTGGGAGCATGCGGCAAATCTCTGTGATACATTTCACAGCAATATTTCAAGCCACCTGGTCTCAACACAGCTAAGGAGTATAGGCCATGAACTGTTGCCCATTTCCCACATAATACACCTACCATAGGCTCATGATTCTACTATACTTTCTTATAGTTGCAGAAAGCTGCTCAGAGATACCTAAAAGAAAATCAAGAGTAAGGAAGCTAATGCCTTCCAGGAATGAGGAACGTAAATCTATGGATAAAAGTCTATATGTCTTTTAAGGAGACAACAAGAGCTAACCAGCTCAAAAATACTCCATTCATTGTTATTGTTTTTTGTTTCTTTTTTCTTCTCCATCTCCTGTCTCCTTTTACCATCTCCTTCATCTCTATTTACTGGGATCACCTCTAAAATAAACCTTCTGCATGCAAGTGTCTGTCTGCATATCTCTGGGTCTGCTGTAGAGAAATCCAAATTAAGACAGAGGGCCAAGAAGACGGAAATAATAATGTGCAAAGACCCTTAGTTATGAAAGAGAAAGACACCAAGGGAGCTGAGAAGTCATGTGTGGCTGCAGCAAAGACAATCTAAAGAGGAGATGGAGAGAAGAGGCTGGATAATGAAGGTTTACCTCTACTGCACTGAGAAGTTTTCAATCTCTTCTTTCTTTAGTAAAGAACCACCTGAGTTTCTAGACAGATGGGAACATGATATAATCTGTGCAATCACTCAGAGGAGACATGGGAGGCAAGAAGACCAGTTGTGATACCTCTACAACAGTTTAGTTATGAAACAATCAAGGTCCAAACAAAGGTATGACAGCAGACCCACGACTAGGACAACAGAGAAAGCTTATACAAAACTACTTCAGATTAGATAGAGTTTACTGATTGCATAATTGTAAAATATGGGAAAAGATACCTAGGAGTGATTCCTAGGCTTTGTTTGAATAACTAGGATGTTACAATAAAGCAAGTGAAGAAAAGCTGGACAGAATAACATGGTTGTCCAATTTGATTAGAGCCAGTTTGCTTCAGTGTTTCTTAAATTTAAATATGTATATGAGTCACCTTGGTATCTTGTTAAAATGTGGAGTCTAATTCAATCTAGGGCTTGTCCTTCAAACAAGAGCCCCAGAGAGAGGGCTGCTGCTGCTACTCAGCACACCTTACCTGTGAGATCCAAACCCAGGTCCAGCTTAGGCATTTGCTCAAAACCACCATCCTTCTTAACTTTGTTTCCTTCCAGCTCTTAGCTGATAGGGTCTTTGATTTACTCTCCCACAGACCAGCTACCAATTACTTTGTTGGTCCTTCCTCACTCACATCTTTTCAACAGTACATATACATATCTTTATTTTTTTGGCTGTGCTGGGTCTTCATTGCAGCATGCACACTTTTCTCTAGTTGTGGCACATGGGGGGTTTCTCTAGTTACAGTAAGCAGTCTTCTCTTGTGAAGCATGGGCTCTAGAGTGTGCAGGCTCAGTAGTTGCAGCACATGAGCTTAGTTACCCTACAGCACATGTGATCTTAGTTCCCTACCTACCTCTGATAACTCAGTTACATTAATCACTATTCTCCCTTTTTTCATTTGCTAGCTTGGGTACTTTATATCTGTTTCTCAATTTCATGGAGTGACCACTTCTCTGACCTTTCTATTAATTTCTCAGATTTTTATACTCTTTCAGAATTACTGCATGAGTATTAACTCTGTTCTATTGATTTTCTCACTATTTTACATATTGGGTTTTGCTTCAAATTCCCCCTACCTTTCATTGTTTGTAGAGAAAATTTACAACATACACAACTTCTCCCATTTAAGAATGATTAACACATATCTGTCAAATTTGATAGAAAACTTTTGGGATCATAAAACTCTGTACTTATAATGCTTTCAAGAATTGCAGTCAACCATGGCTCAGCTGGTAAAGAATCCACCTGCAATGCAGGAGACCCCAGTTCTATTCCTGGGTTGAGAAGAACAGCTGGTGAAGAGATAGGCTACCCACTCCAGTATTCTTGGGCTTCCCTGGTGGCTCAGCTGGTTAAGAATCTACCTGCAGTGCAGGAGACCTGGGTTCAATCCCTGGGTTGGGAAAATCCTTTGGAGAAGGGAAAGGCTACCCACTCCAGTATTCTGGCCTGGAGAATCCCATGGACTGTCTAGTCCATAGGGTTGCAAGGAGTTGGACACGACTGAGAGACTTTCAATTTCTTTTCTGTTTCATGGGAAGCCCAAAGATCAGACAATTAATAAAAGGTAACAGACTTTCACATCTATCCCTTCTCTCTTCTGCTTCACTTATTAAACAGGGGTATGCACAATGAGATTCATTCCTCCTGAGGGTAAAACGTGACCCGTTGCATCTCATGTTAATATAATCCCTGTCTTCAGGTTCATTTGTTTCCATTCTAATAATATCGTGGTGTAATAATATCATGATGTCTTCCTCAAATTTTGGTGCAAAACCTCTCAACTCCAAGTAGTATCCTTGACCCAGAGAATGTTTGAAAATGTGTATGGGCTTGGTTTGAATTGCCACAATGACTGGCATGGGGGATGACACCAACACTTAGAGGAGAAATTCAGGAATGTCAAATTCAGTCTTCAACAGATGTGAGAGTCCCATCCGTAATGATATTTATTCCCCACTGAGAAATATACTAGAGTATGATTGCATTATATGTAAATCTGTATTATATGACTTTGAAGGGGGAAAATGTACTGCATTAGTATGTTGTCTACATAGGGGAATAATGTAAAATAAATGTAGCTATTCCAATTTTAAAAATTGAAAAGAAAACTCCAGGCAGAGAGATATTGAAATTGTACACTGCCTTACCACAATTGCCACACAGGAGTATCATATTAGCTAGAAATAGAAAATTTCAGCCATATTTTTAAAGATAAATCTTGAACTATGCAAGTTATGGATTGCAGGAATTGTTATCAGATCTTTTTTTGCTTACTGACATCTTTTTTTTGTTTACTTTTCCAATAGTCTGAATTAATAGAAAGGATAACTTCCCTATCAGACCCATTAAAGTTGCTTTACTTTAGACATTTGATGTACAATTTTATATATACCAGAGAAGAGTCAGAGAATTAAAATGACTTCCTGGGAGACTGAAATGGTTAGAGTTGTCTGATATTTGGATAACTTAATTGCTGATATTATAGATCTTTAGACATCAAGAATTTTTGAGAAAGAACATGTTTGAATAGTAATTCCCCCCAAACAGACACCAAAGCCCTTCCCTACTGGCTGTACTGCTCAAAGCTCTCATTGTTACCATAGGTTGGACATTATTATAGTTCATAGCTGAGGCCTGAATTAGAAGACTGAAGATAGTATATAAAATTTTAAGATACAGGATGGAGATATATTTCCATCAGACATGACTGGATGACTGAACAACAGCAACAACATATTCCCACTGACAATTAAAAAAAAATCATGATTCTGTAAGTCGAAGTTTCTCTCATCTCTATATTGACCTAAGTGGTCATAGCTTTAATGAGGACAGTGGTAAGAAAAGTAGACAAGTCCATTACATTTTCAAAAAATTTTATATACCTTATTGTAGAATGAATGTAGGGGTGAAGGCATGGGGAAATGACTGCAAAGGTAAAGATAATTAATTCGAAGGGAATAAACACTGGTTGAAGATGAAGGCAGACTTAGACTAAAATTTAAATTGCAATTCTGACTTTGCTTCTTCTAAGCTATATAGTTATGCAATCAAATATTTCTCAATATATGTTTCCTTAGTTGCAACATGGAGATATTAATGGCTTATCTAATCAATTACATGGCTGGTAAGGAATATTTAAATCAAAAAAAAAAATGGGTGAAAGCAGCTAAAAGGTCACTTTCCATATCGTAGATACACATTATGCTGATTCTTAGTAATATGCCATGTATAGAAAAGTATAGAAAGACTGAACTCTATTTTGAATTGAATGTTGTAGCACACTGGAGTTGTCTGTCTGATTTCTGTTAAATTTAGAAGCAGTTAATTATAGTAAGAGTGCTAAAAGTCTTTGGGCATAACATAATGTCTTTATGTGGTCTGCATGTAGTTTTAATATTCAGTGGCAAACAGACACCTTCCTTACAGTGGCATGCAGTCTATCATGTTAAATAGATTCCAATGAAATGTGGTTCTGGGGCAGAGGTTACAGCAATATCTGATTGCACAGTCACCAAATTGTGTTCCACTCTTTGCAACCCCATGGACTACAGCATGCCAGGCTTCCCTATCACTCACCAACTCCCAGAGTTTGCCCAAGTTCATGTCCATCGAATTGAGGATGCAATCCAAACTTCTCACCCTCTGTCTCCCTCTTCTCCTTCTGCCTTCAATTTTTCCCAGCATCAGGGTCTTTCCCCATGAGTTGGCTGTTGGCGTCAGGTAGCCAAAGTATTGGAGATTCAGCGTCAGCATCAGTGCTTACAATGAATATTTAGGACTAACTGGTTGATCTCCTTGTTGTCCATTTCAGTTCAGTCGCTCAGTCGTATCCGACTCTTTGCGACCCCATGAATCGCAGTGCGCCAGGCCTCCCTGTCCATCACCAACTCCCGGAATTCACTCAAACTCACATCCATCGAGTCGGTGATGCTATCCAGCCATCTCATACTCTGCCGTCCCCTTCTCCTCCTGCCCCCAATCCCTCCCAGCATCAGAGATTTTTCCAGTGAGACAACTGTTCGCATGAGGTGGCCAAAGTATTGGAGTTTCAGCCTCAGCATCAGTCCTTCCAAAGAAGACCCAGGGCTGATCTCCTTTAGAATGGGCTGGTTGGATCTCTTTGCAGCCCAAGGGACTCTCAAGAGTCTTCTCCAACATCACAGTTCAAAAGCATCCATTCTTCAGTGCTCAGCTTTCTTCACAGTCCAACTCTCACATCCATACATGACCACTGGAAAAACCATAGCCTTGACTAGATGGACCTTTGTTGACGAAGTAATATCTGTTTTTCAATATGGTATCTAGGTTGGTCATAACTTTCCTTCAAAAGAGTAAGGAAGACTCCAATCCAATTTAATTTCATGGCTCCAATCACCAACTGCAGTGATTTTAGGGCCCCCAAAATAAAGTCTGACACTGTTTCCACTGTTTCCCCATCTATTTCCCATGAAGTGATGGGACCAGATGCCATGATCTTCATTTTCTGAATGTTGAGCTTTAAGTCAACTTTTTCACTCTCTTCTTTCACTTTCATCAAGAGGCTTTTTAGTTCTTCTTCACTTTCTGCCATAAGGGTGGTGTCATCTGCATATTTGAGGTTATTGATATTTCTCCTGGCAAACTTGATTCCAGCTTGTGCTTCTACTAGCCCAGCGTTTCTCATGATGTACTCTGCATAGAAGTTAAATAAGCAGGGTGACAAAATACAGCCTTGACGTACTCCTTCTCCTATTTGGAACCAGTCTGTTGTTCTATGTCCAGTTCTAACTGTTGCTTCCTGACCTGCATATAGGTTTCTCAAGAGGCAGATCAGGTGGTCTGGTATTCACATCTCTTTCAGATTTTTTCACAGTTTATTGTGATCCACACAGTCAAAGGGTTTGGCATAGTCAATAAAGCAGAAATAGATGTTTTTCTGGAACTCTCTTGCTTTTTCCATCATCCAGCAGATGTTGGCAATTTGATCTCTGGTTCCTCTGCCTTTTCGAAAACCAGCTTGGAAGTTCAGGTTCATGTATTGTTAAGCCTGGCTTGGAGGATTTTGAGCATTACTTTACTAGCATATGAGATGAGTGAAACTGTGTGGTAGTTTGAGCATTCTTTGGCATTGCCTTTCTTTGGGATTGGAATGAAAACTGACCTTTTCCAGTCCTGTGGCCACTGCTGAGTTTTCCAAATTTGCTGGCATATTGAGTGCAGCACTTTCACAGCATCATCTTCCAGGATTTGAAATAGCTCTACTGGAATTCCATCACCTCCACTAGCTTTGTTCGTAGTGATGCTTTCTAAAGCCCACTTGACTTCACATTCCAGGATGTCTGGCTCTAGGTGAGTGATCACACCATCGTGCTTATCTTGGTCATGAAGATCTTTTTTGTGTAGTTCTTACGTGTATTCTTGCCACCTCTTCTTAATATCTTCTGCTTCTGTTAAGTCCATACCATTTCTGTCCTTTATCGAGCCCATCTTTGCCTGAAATATTCCCTTGGTATCTCAGGACTCTCAAAAATCTTCTCTAGCACCGTAGTTCAAAAGCCTCAGTTCTTTGGCACTCTGCCTTCTTTAGGGCTTTCTTGATAACTCAGTTGGTAAAGAATCTGCCTGCAATGCAGGAGACCCTGGTTTGATTCCTGGGTCAGGAAGATCCACTGGAGAAGTAAAAGACTACCCACGCCAGTATTCTGGCCTGGAGAATTCCATGGACTGTACAGTGCATGGGGTCACAATGAATCAGACACGACTGAGCGACGTTCACTTCACTGCCTTCTTTATGGCCCAGCTCTTATATCCTTACATGACTACTGGAAAAACCATAGCCTTGACTATACAGACTTTTGTTGGCAAAGTGATGCTTTTGCTTTTTACCACACTGTCTGGGTTTGTCATAGCTTCCCCACCAAGCAGCAGTCGTCTTCTAATGTCATGGCTGCAGTCGCTATCTGCAGTGCTTTAGACACTAAGAAGAGGGCATCTGTCAGTGCTTCCAACATTCCCCTTCTACAGTGGAAACAGTGTCAGACTTTATTTTTTGGGGCTCCAAAATCACTGCAGATGGTGACTGCAGCCATGAAATTAGAAGACACTCCTTGGAAGAAAAGTTATGACCAACCTAGATAGCATATTCAAAAGCAGAGACATTACTTTGCCGACTAAGGTCCGTCTGGTCAAGGCTATGGTTTTTCCTGTGGTCACGTATGGATGTGAGAATTGGACTGTGAAGAAGGCTGAGCACCAAAGAATTGATGCTTTTGAACTGTGGTGTTGGAGAAGACTCTTGAGAGTCCCTTGGACTGCAAGGAGATCCAACCAGTCCATTCTGAAGGAGATCAACCCTGGGATTTCTTTGGAAGGAATGATGCTAAAGCTGAAACTCCAGTACTTTGGCCACCTCATGAGAAGAGTTGACTCATTGGAAAACACTCTGATGCTGGGAGGGATTGGGGGCAGGAGGAGAAGGGGACGACCGAGGATGAGATGGCTGGATGGCATCACGGACTCGATGGACGTAAGTCTGGGTGAACTCTGGGAGATGGTGATGAACAGGGAGGCCTGGCGTGCTGCATTTCATGGGATCGCAAAGAGTCGGACACGACTGAGCAACTGAACTGAACTGAACCTTTTAAAAAATGTATTTTCTTTCACACAAAAGTAAATCTTAGGAAGCATTTAACACTGTGTCCCAGGACTTCCCTGGTGGTCCAGTGGTTAAGAATCCGCCTGCCAATGCAGGGGACACAGGTTCAGTCTCTGGTCTGAGAAGATCCTTCATGCCGTGGAGCAAGTAAACCTGTGGGCCACAACTATTGAGCCTGTGCTTTAAAGTCCAGGAACCACAACTACTGAAGCCCAGTGCCCTAGAGCCCATGCTCCCCAACAAGAGAATGAGAATGAGAAGCCCTCAAACCTTAATGAAGGGTAGCCCTCATTGACTGTAGCTGGAGAAAGCCTGCTCACAGAAACAAAGGCACAGTTCAGCCACACATGAATAAATAAATAAATAAATTTTAAAAAAGATAATCTTACCCCTAGATAACTAATAGGGAGCCACTGTATAGTACAGGGAACTTCACTCAATACTCTCTAATGATCTATATAGGAAAAGGATTAAAAAAGAGGGAATATATGTAAATGCGTAACTGATTCACTTTGCTATACAGCAGAAACTCACACATATTGTAAATCAATTATAGTCCAACAAAAATTAAATTTAAAAAATCATGTCTCTGAATATTGGAAATAGGATGAATGAGGGAGGCAGCAACTGTTGCTTACCCCATGTTTACTGTACATTAATCTCTGTGTATATATTACATCATTTATTTCTTGTTTGTGTTATAGGGTCTGCCTGCATTTTGTATACTAACACAAAAGTAACCTGAAGTCTCTAATCCACTGGTATTTAACTAAAGTTAGCTCAAATAGTTCCCCTCATTCTGTGGAAAACCTAATGCCATTTTCAAGATTTTTTTAAATATTCCTAGTGTTCACATTCTTAAGTCAAATTCCAGTTCCAAACAAACTTGCCTCACCACACCCACCATCTGCAACTTATCTCCTGCTCCTGCTAAGCACCACCCAGATGTAAGATACAGATTCTTTATTTCATCAAACCACTCACACAAGACATTAACAAGCACATGGCAGGCTTTGCAGTATGTTTGGGGAGACATTGTAGGTTTACAACTCAGCAAAGCAAACAGCTTCAGATTGACTATCAGGGGGATTAAGAGGTACAAACTACTATATATAAAATAAATAAGCTACAAGGATATATTGTACAGCACAGAGAACATAGCCAATATTTTATAATAACTATAAATGGAAAATAACCTTTACAAATTGTGAAGCACTATGTTGTACAACTGAAACGTATACAATATTGTACATCAACTGTATCTCAATAAGATATGCATGTATCTAAATCAAATAAAGGCTGAGTGCCAAAGAACTGATACTTTTGAATTGTGGTACTGGAGAAGACTCTTCAGAGTCCCTAGGACAGCAAGGCAATCAAACCAGACAATCCTAAAGGAAATAGACCCTGAGTATTCATTGGAAGGACTTATGCCAAAGCTGAAGTTCCAATACTTTGACCACCTGATGCAAAGAGTCAACTCACTGGAAAAGATCTTGATACTGGGAAAGATTGAGGGCAAGAGGAGAAGGGGACGACAGAGGATGAGATGGTTGGATGGCATAAATGACTCAACAGACATGAGTTTGAGCAAACTCTGGGAGACAGTAAAGGACAGGGAAGCCTGGAGTGCTGCGGTCCAAGGGGTCACAAAGAGTCAGACATGACTTATCAATTGAATAACAACAATCTAAATTAATAAATCAAAGAATATGAAAGTTTAAAAAGTTAACTGCTAGACATCCCTGCTCATCTCATTGTATCATTAGTTCAGGAGCCTCTGGAGGGATCTCACTCTTGTTTTCTCTCTAGAGACTCCAAGCTTTATCTCAAAACACTCTTCATTTGTGAATCCCCCTGGTGGACACTTATGGAATTTCCTTCTAGCACCTCCATCTAAATCCCAGTCCGTAACCACCCACTAGGATTACTGCAGAGCTGTTACATGACCCCCAGTGACTGGTCAAATTGTGACTGTCAAATCCATATTCAGCCGAAGAGACTGTTCCCTGGGACTTCTGGGCTTGGACCGGAGAGGTGATCAGGTCAGCCTCCCATTAGTCACAGGGGCTGTAACATATAACTCTCTGGAGATGCAGGCTACAATACTCCAGGAAGACAATGAAGCATATTTACAAAAAGGAGTCAAGGAGAGAAATAATAAGAGATGGAGAAAGAAAGAGTCTTGACAACATCCAGCATGCTGGTTTTGGATTTTCAGGAGCCCAGCCATGTTCCCGTGTGGTCCCATCCCAGACTCTTGCCTTCCAGTTGCAGGAACCACAGGAGAATTTGAAGCACTGGTCTTTCTCCTCTCCTCCTTCCACATTTGTATGTAAATGAGAGCAGTACAGAGATGCATCCCCTATCCATGGGAATTATGCCAGTTTAGTTAGAAGACAGATTCAGCTTGCTCTGATTAAAGAACTCAGCCAACTCAAGACCACTCCTGAGTATTTCTGAGTAAAGCAAGGACACACTTGAACACTTCTCACCAGGCGTCCCTACCCAGCTTCACTGAGAATCAACTGTCAGGTTCTTACCACCACCCTGCCCCCAGCTAGCTGCCCTCCTGACCTTGGCTGTCATCCTAGGGCACACAACAGGGAACAGAAGCTCAAAGAATTTAAAGAGCTTGCCAGAGTCACAGCTAGCAAGAAGCAGACACAGAATTTGGGGCTGGATCTGTGTATGTATGGCTAACACCTTGTTGGGACAGGTATGCAGGCCCAGGGCTGGTTGTGTGGGGATGGGAGAAACCCACCCAGCCTGGGTCTCCCAGGTTCAGCCTTTTCCATTATTGTTATTCCTTTTTCTCCTTCCGCCTTGTTTTGATCTCAGTGAGGCAGCTCTCAGATCTCAGTGAGCAGTGGCTTGAAGCGAGATCTTAATTCCTTGCCCAGGAATTGAACCTGGGTAGCCTGGATGAGGGAGGCTGGTGGACTGCCGTCTATGGGGTCACACAGAGTCGGACACGACTGAAGTGACTTAGCAGCAGCAGCAGCCTGGATGAAACACAGGAATCCTAGCCACCAGACCAGCAAGGGCTAGAGGCTAGAAGCTAGTTTCCCCTGGATTTTTATCCCCAGTGAAAAATGCATTTCTCACGGAGGCAAAAACTGTAAATGCAGCTACAAAGTTAATCAGTACAGATATAGCACAAGAAGTGGGAGAGCACACAGAGAAACCATTTGTTTAATAAAGACAGAAGCAAGGCAGAGACACACACCCAGAGACACAGGGTGTGGGCGTCCACCCTAATAAAGAGGAGCATAGTAAAGGTGGTTAAGTCATTTATACAGAGCAGTTCTTTTAGGTTTTTGTTTACCTTTAGCCAATTGTATGGTTTCTTTGTCCACTCCTGACCTGCCCTAGGACCCTCCCCAACATGCAAGTACAAATTTTTCCAAGGATGGAGTCTGACCCAGAGGCCTAGGGGACACCCTTAACATCACATATCACTGGGTGGTGCCCGCCTCCTTTTTGACTCCCAAGGAGCCTTTCAGCACATGTAGAATGTCTCCTTTGTCCAAAGGATGGGAAATATATGATCTCCTGATCTTTTAACAGGGTTTAGTCCCACTCTGTCCCTACCATAAAAATGCCCCATGCCCAGTTATTTACAGTATTCCTATTGCTGATTTTTATATTGAGGTGTAGCTCTTGAAATACAGACGGGAGTCCAGTCATAAATATGTAGTCCTAGAGCCAGTTTATCTCTTGCTTCAGGAAATGTAAACAGGGGCTGGTGATGAATGGCCAGCCTGGAACTTGTCTTCTCACCCAGGAGATGTGAACAGGAGGCCAGTCATAATGTCTCACATGGAATCCATCCATCTCCTGCCTCACTTTCTCCTCCAAGCCTTCTGGGGCCCCAGGACTCCAACTGGCAGGAAGGGACTCTGAGTCCTGTCAGGAGACCTTAACCACTGGCTCATCCCTGAGAACAAGACGATCTTTGTGCAAAGGCCCCTGAGTTGCTCTAAGGGCAGGTCATTATAGAGAGAGTTCTGAGTGAGAACCAAAGGAGATTGGAGAGAGCAGCCCTTCCCACACACTGTTCTTGAATGGCCTTCCCTGGCCTTCTCTGCATCCTCTCTCTTCCTTTTTTTTTTGAAGAGAGAAAGCCAACAAGTTACACTACAGCCTACTATCTGCTAAGCAAAATGGTTGTTCTTAGTCCTCACACCATAACCCCAGCGTCCATCCTGGTTTCCACACTGGAGATCCATGCAGCCTTTGGAAAGTCACTAAAGGGAGTAACAAAAAGTCAGAAAGTGTGAGTCTGGATGTATGCTTGCACAAAGGAAAAGGACCAGGATGAGATACATCAAAATGTTGGAGAGGGGAGTGCATTTCAAGTAACATCTTCTTTACACTTTTCTATAGTAGCCCTCATTGACTGCAACTGGAGAAAGACTGCTCACAGAAACAAAGGCACAGTTCAGCCGCACATGAATAAATAAATAAATAAATTTTAAAAAAGATAATCTTACCCCTGGATAACTAATAGGGAGCCACTGTATAGTACAGGGAACTTCACTCAATACTCTCTAATGACCTATACAGGAAAAGGATTAAAAAAGAGGGAATATATGTAAATGCGTAACTGATTCACTTTGCTATACAGCAGAAACTCACACATATTGTAAATCAATTATAGTCCAACAAAAATTAAATTTAAAAAATCATGTCTCTGAATATTGGAAATAGGATGAATGAGGGAGGCAGCAACTATTGCTTACCCCATGTTTATTGAACATTAATCTCTGTGTATATATTACATCATTTATTTCTTGTTTGTGTTATGGGGTCTGCCTGCATTTTGTATACTAACAAAAAAGTCACCTGAAGTCTCTAATCCACTGGTATTTAACTAAAGTTAGCTCAAATAGTTCCCCTCATTCTGTGGAAAACATAATGCCATTTTCAAGATTTTTTTAAATATTCCTAGTGTTCACATTCTGAAGTCAAATTCCAGTTCCAAACAAACTCGCCTTACCACACCCACCATCTGCAACTTATCTCCTGCTCCTGCTAAGCACCACCCAGATGTAAGATACAGATTCTTTATTTCATCAAACCACTCACACAAGACATTAACAAGTACATGGCAGGCTTTGCAGTATGTTTGGGGAGACATTGTATGTTTACAACTCAGCAAAGCAAACAGCTTAAGACTGACTATCAGGGGGATTAAGAGGTACAAACTACTATATATAAAATAAATAAGCTACAAGGATATATTGTACAGCACAGAGAACATAGCCAATATTTTATAATAACTATAAATGGAATATAACCTTTACAAATTGTGAAGCACTATGTTGTACAACTGAAATGTATATAATATTGTACATCAACTGTATCTCAATAATATATGCATGTATCTAAATCAAATAAAGGCTGAGTGCCAAAGAATTGATGCTTTCGAATTGTGGTACTAGAGAAGACCCTTCAAAGTCCCTAGGACAGCAAGGCAATCAAACCAGACAATCCTAAAGGAAATAAACCCTGAGTATTCATTGGAAGGACTTATGCCGAAGCTGAAGCTCCAATACTTTGACCACCTGATGCAAAGAGTCAACTCATTGGAAAAGATCTTGATGCTGGGAAAGATTGAGGGCAAGAGGAGAAGGGGACAACAGAGGATAAGATGGTTGGATGGCATAACTGACTCAACAGACATGAGTTTGAGCAAACTCTGAGAGACAGTAAAGGATAGGGAAGCTTGGAGTGCTACGGTCCAAGGGGTCACAAAGAGCCAGACACAACTTATCAATTGAATAACAATCTAAATTAATAAATCAAAGAATATGAAAGTTTAAAAAGTTAACTGCTAGACATCCCTGCTCATCTCATTGTATCATTCAAGAGCTTCTGGAGGGATCTCACTCTTGTCTTCTCTCTAGAGACTCCAAGCTTTATCTCAAAACACTCTTCATTTGTGAATCCCCCTGGGGGACACTTATGGAATTTCCTTCTAGCACCTCTTCATCTAAATCCCAGTCCGCATCCACCCACTGGGATTATTGCAGAGCTGTCACATGACCCCCAGTGACTGGTCAAATTGTGACTGTCAAATCCATATTCAGCCGAAGAGACTGTTCCCTGGGACTTCTGGACTTGGACCGGAGAGGTGATCAAGTCAGCCTCCCATTAGTCACAGGGGCTGTAACATATAACTCTCTGGAGATGCAGGCTACAATACTCCAGGAAGACAATGAAGCATATTTACAAAAAGGAGTCAAGGAGAGAAATAATAAGAGATGGAGAAAGAAAGAGTCTTGACAACATCCAGCATGCTGGTTTTGGATTTTCAGGAGCCCAGCCATGTTCCCGTGTGGTCCCATCCCAGACTCTGGCCTTCCAGTTGCAGGAACCGTAGGAGAATTTGAAGCACTGGTCTTTCTCCTCTCCTCCTTCCACATTTGTATGTAAATGAGAGCAGTACAGAGATGTATCCCCTATCCATGGGAATTATGCCAGTTGAGTTAGAAGACAGAATCAGCTTGCTCTGATTAAAGAACTCAGCCAACTCAAGACCACTCCTGAGTACTTACTTCTGAGTAAAGCAAGGACACACTTGAACACTTCTCACCAGGCATCCCTACGCAGCTTCATTGAGGATCAACTGTCAGGTTCTTACCACCACCGTGCCCCCAGCTAGCTGCCCTCCTGACCTTGGCTGTCATCCTAGGGCACACAACAGGGAACAGAAGCTCAAAGAATTTAAAGAGCTTGCCAGAGTCACAGCTAGCAAGAAGCAGACACAGAATTTGGGGCTGGATCTGTGTATGTATGGCTAACACCTTGTTGGGACAGGTATGCAGGCCCAGGGCTGGTTGTGTGGGGATGGGAGAAACCCACCCAGCCTGGGTCTCCCAGGTTCAGCCTTTTCCATTATTGTTATTCCTTTTTCTCCTTCCGCCTTGTTTTGATCTCAGTGAGGCAGCTCTCAGATCTCAGTGAGCAGTGGCTTGAAGCGAGATCTTAATTCCTTGCCCAGGAATTGAACCTGGGTAGCCTGGATGAGGGAGTCTGGTGGACTGCCGTCTATGGGGTCACACAGAGTCGGACACGACTGAAGTGACTTAGCAGCAGCAGCAGCCTAGATGAAACACAGGAATCCTAGCCACCAGACCAGCAAGGGCTAGAGGCTAGAAGCTAGTTTCCCCTGGATTTTTATACCCAGTGAAAAATGCATTTCTCACGGAGGCAAAAACTGTAAATGCAGCTACAAAGTTAATCAGTACAGATATAGCACAAGAAGTGGGAGAGCACACAGAGAAACCATTTGTTTAATAAAGACAGAAGCAAGGCAGAGACACACACCCAGAGACACAGGGTGTGGGCGTCCACCCTAATAAAGAGGAGCATAGTAAAGGTGGTTAAGTCATTTATACAGAGCAGTTCTTTTAGGTTTTTGTTTACCTTTAGCCAATTGTATGGTTTCTTTGTCCACTCCTGACCTGCCCTAGGACCCTCCCCAACATGCAAGTACAAATTTTTCCAAGGATGGAGTCTGACCCAGAGGCCTAGGGGACACCCTTAACATCACATATCACTGGGTGGTGCCCCCCTCCTTTTTGACTCCCATGTAGAATGTCTCCTTTGTCCAAAGGATGGGAAATATATGATCTCCTGATCTTTTAACAGGGTTTAGTCCCACTCTGTCCGTACCATAAAAATGCCCCATGCCCAGTTATTTACAGTATTCCTATTGCTGATTTTTATATTGAGGTGTAGCTCTTGAAATACAGACGGGAGTCCAGTCATAAATATGTAGTCCTAGAGCCAGTTTATCTCTTGCTTCAGGAAATGTAAACAGGGGCTGGTGATGAATGGCCAGCCTGGAACTTGTCTCCTCACCCAGGAGTTGTGAACAGGAGGCCAGTCATAATGTCTCACATGGAATCCATCCATCTCCTGCTTCACTTTCTCCTCCAAGCCTTCTGGGGCCCCAGGACTCCAACTGGCAGGAAGGGACTCTGAGTCCTGTCAGGAGACCTTAACCACTGGCTCATCCCTGAGAACAAGACGATCTTTGTGCAAAGGCCCCTGAGTTGCTCTAAGGGCAGGTCATTATAGAGAGAGTTCTGAGTGAGAACCAAAGGAGATTGGAGAGAGCAGCCCTTCCCACACACGGTTCTTGAATGGCCTTCCCTGGCCTTCTCTGCATCCTCTCTCTTCCTTTTTTTTTTGAAGAGAGAAAGCCAACAAGTTACACTACAGCCTACTATCTGCTAAGCAAAATGGTTGTTCTTAGTCCTCACACCATAACCCCAGCGTCCATCCTGGTTTCCACACTGGAGATCCATGCAGCCTTTGGAAAGTCACTAAAGGGAGTAACAAAAAGTCAGAAAGTGTGAGTCTGGATGTATGCTTGCACAAAGGAAAAGGACCAGGATGAGATACATCAAAATGTTGGAGAGGGGAGTGCATTTCAAGTAACATCTTCTTTACACTTTTCTATATTTCACGCTTTGTACAATGAACCTGGATTACTTTCACAATTAGAAAATCCCTCACTGAATATCTCTGAGCTTTAGTCTCCATGGGTATCAAGTGTGGGATCATACCTACCTCGCTTCTGTCATAGTCCTGCTTGGGGAGTGATGTGATAATGCCTAAATCTACATGATCCACATCACCAGCTGTTTACAAACATGAGTGTGTTCATTTTTCCAATTTCATTTTGCACTTAAGCAGCACAAAGCCCTTGTTATTAAGCAATACAGTGTCTGCCCTCTTGGGTCTCTCCCTAGTAACACTTAAATGTGAATTCCACTGTAAACATCAGAAATCCAACTAACTGTGGCAGACACAAACCAAGAGTATTTCCCTCCTATAAGAAATTTGGAGTTAGGCAGTCCACGACTGGACCACTCTTCAAGGATCCAGGCTCCTGGCTCAGCATCTTTAGTTTGTGACTCATTCCCGTGGTCACAGGAAAGCGGCTGTGCCTCTAGGAAGAGCAAAGGAGGAAGAGATTTTTTTCTTTTCACTTGAAATGTAAATTCTGCCTATATCCTATTGGTTAGAACTAGATCACATGACCACCCAAGCTGCAAGGGAAGCTTGGAAGTTCACTTTTCATGCTCTATACTATATTCAACCTAAGGACTTTGGTTCTGCTTCTGAAGGCCAAGTGGAGTGAGAACTGGGAAGTCTGACCTGCTCCCAAGGAAGTCCAAATTGTTATCAGTCATTGAGTGTGTTTCTGCCTTGCTGTATTGCTGTTAACAATTAGTCCGCCGGAGGGGTGAAGCTGTCATTGTTCCAGTTCACTGGACAGGCCATGAGGGTCTCATGCTTGGTTCTCATGTAGCCGTTATTCAGGTTACACTCACAGGCACAGTCAGTGAGTATGCCTCAATTATAAGTTTAGTAGACAGGAGGCTGGGTCCTCAAGGGCTTCTTGTCTCAGCTGCAACCTGTGTCAGATATGGCTCCTCTGTGATTCTTGAGACCCCAGTTTTGAGTCCAGACTCCCAATAGGATGTTGTTTTCTTACTGGGAGACCTCAGACTAGATCACCCCAATCCATGTCTGATGCAGCTGAACATTTCAGTGGAGGCAATCAGAATCTCAATGCCTTCCCCACAGGACTCTTGACCCCCCTGCAAATCTATATACTTTCTGCCTAGATCAGCTCTGAATACAAGAATCATAGACAGGACTCATCTCCATTAGGCCACATTAGGCCTTCTTCTGTCCTTTTATCAAATCCAGAGGGACTTACATAATTAAAAGAGCCCACATCAGGGGTTCTTCCTGAAAACAAATATTCCTTAAAGTGCTTTGTCATGAACACCTAGGTAGAGAAACAAGTATACTATAAGTATGTCATATTTCACTGGATGCACCTGCTACGTGCATGCAAAAGTGATTTAAGACAGAAGGGGACTTCTAGTGGTTCAGAGTCCACCTGCCAATGCAGGAGACAGGTTTGATTCTTGCTCTGGGAAGATTCCACATGCTGTGCGGCAACTAAGCTCATGCGCCACAATTACTGAGCCCATGTATCCCAGCTACTGGAAGCCTGTGTGCCCTAGAGCCTATGCTCCACAACAAGAGAAGCCACCGCAATAAGCCCACTCACCAGAACTAGAGCATAGCCCCTACTCACCACAACTAGAGAGTAGCCCCACTCACTGCAACTAGAAAAGCCCATGCACAGCAACAAACATGCAGTGCAGCCAAAAATTAATTTTTAATAAATTTTTTTAAAAGAAGGAAATCTAAAATTTATCAATCTGCAATATGATGGACTCTTGTGAGCCATCCTCAAACAAACAGCAGGGATTCTGGGAAACATAGCACAAATATTCTTTTATCTCCTCAGATGAACTCACAAATAAAGAAAAGGAAATCTCCCAGGCCCAGAAATACAAGAACTCAAAACCAGAGAGGCAAATATGTTAACTACCTTATGGCTGCTCTGGGGGATCTTAGCTTTTGTTTATTTTTTTTATTGAGGTATAACCAGCATAGAGTAAAAATGTTCAATTCTAAAGTGTAGAGCTTAATGAATTTTTACATATATGTACCATCATGTACCTCTATCCAGATCAAGATCTAGGATATTTCCCTCATATCCCCTCATCAATACTTCCTCTCAAGTGTAAACACTATCCTGACTCATCATCAAAGACTAATTTTGCCTGTTTTAGAATTTTATAAGAATGCAATCAGACACTGGCTATTCTCTGTCTAGTTTTCTTTCTTAATTCATCAGTATGTCTGTTTCGTTTCTCCATGTTATCACATATATCAGCAGTTTGCTCTTTTTCATTACTGTGCAGTATTTCATTGTAAAAAAAATTCACTACTTATTTATCAATTCTACTACTGTGGGTATTTGGATTGTTTCCAGTTTGGAACTCTGATGAATGAAGCTGCCATGAACACTCTTCAGGTGGACAGATGCAGGGCTTAGGTTTTAAAAGCTCATCTGGGGACACTGTGAGATGAGACCATCAGCCTAAGCAAAGTAAGGAAATGATGCATAGAAGCCCACATGAAGCCAGGACCATCAGCAGAGCTATATTCTTGGTGATAGTGTAGACTAGGAAAAGAGTCTACCCATAAGTACAGGCTAAATAGGATATCAGTCTGCCTCTGTATGAGATCTGGGTGGGGAAAAAATCCTCCCCTGGGAATTAGGATCACAGCCGCATACCTCACATAACTTTAAAATTAAAATTTACACTATCAGTATACCCTAAAAAACCTCAAGCTGATGAATTAGCACAGAAATATGTTATAAGCTGGTAATATCCCTAGAGACTCTGATAGAAGTGAATGAGAAATCATTGTAGAAGGATACAGTTTCATCCCACACTGTGCAGGATTCCAATAGATAAATGTCCACTGAACATAAGTCCAAAATTAAAAAAGCAAATGACTCTCACCTTGAGTGAGAGTCAGCAAAAATATATAATTTAAGTGGAAAAAAAGGATGCTTATACTCATAAGAGCTTCAGATAACAGAGCAATATAATAGAGACCATAAATAAATGTGTTAAAATAATAACCAAAAATTGGATCTTAGCTTTTGTTTATTTTTTTTATTGAGGTATAACCAGCATAGAGTAAAAATGTTCAATTCTAAAGTGTAGAGCTTAATGAATTTTTACATATATGTACCATCATGTACCTCTATCCAGATCAAGATCTAGGATATTTCCCTCATATCCCCTCATCAATACTTCCTCTCAAGTGTAAACACTATCCTGACTCATCATCAAAGACTAATTTTGCCTGTTTTAGAATTTTATAAGAATGCAATCAGACACTGGCTATTCTCTGTCTAGTTTTCTTTCTTAATTCATCAGTATGTCTGTTTCGTTTCTCCATGTTATCACATATATCAGCAGTTTGCTCTTTTTCATTACTGTGCAGTATTTCATTGTAAAAAAAATTCACTACTTATTTATCAATTCTACTACTGTGGGTATTTGGATTGTTTCCAGTTTGGAACTCTGATGAATGAAGCTGCCATGAACACTCTTCAGGTGGACAGATGCAGGGCTTAGGTTTTAAAAGCTCATCTGGGGACACTGTGAGATGAGACCATCAGCCTAAGCAAAGTAAGGAAATGATGCATAGAAGCCCACATGAAGCCAGGACCATCAGCAGAGCTATATTCTTGGTGATAGTGTAGACTAGGAAAAGAGTCTACCCATAAGTACAGGCTAAATAGGATATCAGTCTGCCTCTGTATGAGATCTGGGTGGGGAAAAAATCCTCCCCTGGGAATTAGGATCACAGCCGCATACCTCACATAACTTTAAAATTAAAATTTACACTATCAGTATACCCTAAAAAACCTCAAGCTGATGAATTAGCACAGAAATATGTTATAAGCTGGTAATATCCCTAGAGACTCTGATAGAAGTGAATGAGAAATCATTGTAGAAGGATACAGTTTCATCCCACACTGTGCAGGATTCCAATAGATAAATGTCCACTGAACATAAGTCCAAAATTAAAAAAGCAAATGACTCTCACCTTGAGTGAGAGTCAGCAAAAATATATAATTTAAGTGGAAAAAAAGGATGCTTATACTCATAAGAGCTTCAGATAACAGAGCAATATAATAGAGACCATAAATAAATGTGTTAAAATAATAACCAAAAATGAATGATATGTGATCATAAGAAACAAAGCATTATATTTTAAAAAAGTGGGAAAAATTTTAAAATAAACATGGAATTCTTGGATGCTAAAAATTCAGCCATTTATACCAAAAACCACCGAATTATATAATTTAATTGGGTGAATTGCATGGTATGTGAATTACATCTCAAAGTTCAACCATTGAAATAATGCTTAAAAACTTAAGACAGGTTTAGTGAAATAGTGCTAGACAAAGCTGTACTGAGAAGCAATGCACTAGAAGATGAACTTAAGGAAATTCCAAAAAGCACAAATAGATAAAAAGATATAAAAATATGAAAGAGCATTTTAAAAAGCTGAGGATAGAACACTACTGTTCACCTATATCTAATTTCCAGAAAAAGATAGGCTAAATGAGGTGGGGGGAGGAATATTTGAAAAAATTATAAGAAATAATGGGTGAGATTTCCAGAATTGATGAAGACACAGCTTCTCAGATTTAAGTAGGAGGAAAGTAAATAAAGTATGAGTATGAGGAAAAGCTTAAAGCATAAGTATGAGGAAAATAAATAAACTTGAACCTAGACACATACATCACAGTAAAACTATAGAACACCCAAGAAAATCTTACAAGCTGCTAGAGATAAAGGGTAAATGTTCAATAAAATTAGACTGGTATAGACTGCACAGTAACAGATTTTCCTAAAAAATAGTATTAATTAAACTAGTACAGCCTCAATAATAGCATCAATGAAGGGCAGAAGACTATATGAAAAATATCTTTCAAATACTGAGAAAATACAGTCAACCATCTATAACAATAATATCCGCTAGACTTGTATCCTAGTATCCTAGGATGACTAACTTCACCCTATGTGCTATGCTTAGCCTCTCAGTCATGTCCTACTCTTTGTGACCCCCATGGACTAGCCCGCCAGGCTCCTCTGTGCATGGGAGTCTCCAGACAAGAATATTGGAGCGGGTTGCCATTTCCTCCTCCAGGGGATCTTCCCAATCCAGGGACTGAACCCAGGTCTCCCACAATGCAGGTGGATTCTTTACCAGTTGAGCTACCAGGAAAGCCCCAACTTTATCCTAGTGAAGTTATTTCAAACAAATCAGGACTGAGTTTACCACTTCAGACTCAACATGGAAAAAAAAAAAATTGAGAAAACTACCAAAGATAAAGGAAACTAAACACGCACAAAAGATGCAAAAAGCAATTGTGCTTATTATTTTTCCATATATCTATAATGTGTCATATTGAAGATTAAATATATGTGTGTGTGTATGTAGACAAAAACAGAGCACAAGAATGCTCCATATGTGAAATATGTGATGATTATTAATATTGTCCATTTGGTGAACTTGTCCCCTTCCAGGCCAGACACTGATAACTGACCATATCATGGTAAAGAGGTGTGACTTCAGAGACAATAAGCAGACATATGAGTGAAGCAGGGGTGACTCAAGATCAAGCCAAGTTATTTCAAGGTGCAGAGAAACAAAAGCAAGTAAGAACAGAGATGGAGCTAGGCATTGATATGAAGGAGCTGGTAAGATGAGATCTCTGGTAGAACAAATACGGCAAAGAAGTCAGGTTCTCCAAGGGATGCAGGCAGATAAGCATCTGAATATACTACAGAGGACTGGGGACGCAGGAGGTACTGAGGCATCTGAGACTCCAGCTCTTAGTTGAGAAGCAGGCAGAATCTTTGACTGCCTGACTTGATGCCCTCTCCCACATTCCAGAAGAGAGTCAGGCCCCATGCTGGTTGTTGAGCGCTTACTGGGATGAAACTAGGACAAGGCAGATCCAATAAATGAGAACTTCTCTCTCACTCTAATTAGAAAATCAGATCTTACTGAAAGAAAGCAATGGAACCATTTCCTAGGACCCAAAAGTACTTTTAAAACTAAGATGCTGTCTGTAATATGATAAGAAAACTGAATATTCACAGTATGAACTAAGCAAAGAGCTTCTGGTTAGTTGGTTGATTAACAGAGGCGAAGGTGCCAAGTAAGACGAACACACCCACCTTTGCTCTGTTTTTAGGTGCCAGATTCTCTTTTTGTGTTATTTTCATGTTACAGAGCTAATCTTCACTCATTTAAATGATAGCCTGCTACCTGTAAGTGGTCTAGTCTCTAACTTGTTTAAGAACATTGTGGAATGTCATAAAATAATAAGAGTGGGAGACATTCAGTTCAGTAATTATATTTATGACATCATACACTTGAGATGTAACTCAAAATGAACATTTTAAAATTCTTTTCCTCCCTCTTTGTGTTTTTCAAAAGATAAAATCCCAACATAGAAAAAAAATCATTTTTTCTATGGGCAATTTTAATTTGATTTCTCTTCTGAAAAAGTTTATAGTACATTTAAACAAAGTTAAAAATGTTCCCACTATTTTTCAACATCTAACACAATATAAAGCTTTTAAAAATATGTCCTTCTTGTCCCTATTATATTACGCAAATCAGGCTACATTTGGATTTTGTAATATGGCTCTACACCAAGCCTCTTCAAGCACCAGATCCCCCTTCCTTTAAAGGTTATTTTACTTATTTATTTTTGGCTGTGCTGGGTCTTTGTTGCTATGTGCAGGCTTTCTCTAGCTTCAGAGAATAGGGACTACTGTCTCGTTGCAATGCACAGGTTTCCCATTGCAGTGGCTACTCTTGTTGCAGAGCACAGGCTCTAGGGTGTGCAGACTCAGGAGCTGCAACTCAGAGACGCTACGGTTTTAGCACATGGGCTTAGATGCCCCTGGGCTTGTGGGATCTTTCCAGACCAGGGATAGAACCCATGTCCTTTGCATTGACAGGCGGATTCTTAACAACTGGACTACCAGGGAAGTCCACCAGATTCTCTTTTATATCCCAACTACATCTTGTGTCCATGTGATTGGCCAAAGGTCATAGATAGAGGGCCTACTTTGTGTGCTAAAGAGATAGGTAGACAGATTGAGGGGTAAGAAGCTTCTGAAGGCAACTGTCACACCTCCCCTACACAGCCTTTCTTCCACTGCTGATCAGTTTCCTCAACAGAAATAAAAAAGTTTTCATCCTGTAGTTAGAGTAATTTAAATCCACATGTTAAATTACTCATTGAGAGCAAATTGTGTTGGAGTTGCAGGAGGAAGAATTAAATTCTTAATTTGTACAGACTCTGAATAAGGCACATTACTACTGAATATTTGTTTCCTTCCAAAGTTCAAACATTACATTCTAACCCCCAACATTATGGTATTAGGAGGTAGGGCCCTTGGGAGGTGATTAAGTCATGATGGTGGAGCCCTTGTGAATGGGATTAGTGCCCTTAAAACAGACTCCCTCGAGTTTGGGGGAGAATGGATACACGTGTATGTATGGCTGAGTCCCTTTGCTATCTACCTGAAACTATCACAACCTTGTTAATCGGCTATACTTTGATATAAAATAAAAAATCTCTTTAAAAAATAAGAAGGGGGAGGAAAAGAGATGCCCCCCGACCCCTTCCACCATGACAGCAAGAAATGGCCATCTTTGAACCAGTAAGAAAGCTTTCACCAAACACCTGATCTGCCATCACTTTGATCTCAGACTTCAAGACTCCAGAACCCTGAGAAATACATTTCTGTTGCTTATAAGCCACCCAAACTAAGGTATTCTGTTATAACAGCCCAACAGACTAAGACACACATGCATCCTCTATTTTCAGTCCCCACAAGCCTATGAGATGGATGGGATTAATATTCCCATTTTACAGACGAGGATCCCAAAGCTTAGAAATACTCAGCCACTCTCCCCAGGTCCATAGCTGGTAAAACAAGAGAAGAGATCTGAAGCCGGGCAGCGTGGATCAGGTTGCCATGCTCTTAGTCACTGCCCTGGGACCCTGAGAAATGGCATGAAGTGTGGAGAAGTCGAAGTCTCGCAGTCGTGTCAAATTCTTCGTGACCCATGGACTGTAGTACCCCCAGGCTTCTCTGTCCATAGAATTCTCCAGGAAAAAATACTTTATTGGGCTGCCATTTCCTTCCCCAGGGTATCTTCCCACCCAGCGATCCAACCTGGGCCTCCTGCACTGTAAGCAGATTCTTTACCAAATGAGCCACCAAGGTAGTGTGAAAGTGAAAGTGAAGTCGCTCAGTCGTGTCTGACTCTTTGCCTCTTTGCGAAGGAAAGCATAGGAAACACTAAACGCAAACTGATCCATCCAGACTGCCTGTGAAGTGCAGGGTAAGTGTTCTGGAGCTCATCTGGAGTCCTTTCTCAATCCCCTGGATCCACATTTAGGTCTCAGAAATGCCTTCCATACATTTTTATTTGAATGTCATTTGAATTTACAGCTGTGGAAGTCAAGGGTTGTTTGCCTTGCCTGAGTTTCCTGAGCAGCAGCTCTTCCTCCCCCTGGCCAGGTGCACCAGAAGGCCTCCTCCTCTATGCCCCACAAAACAGGAAATAAGAGGTACCCTGGGGTTCTTCTTGGTATCACTGTCCAAAGCTGCAGGGAAACGGTGATAAATGCCCCCACATTCTCAGTTCAGAGAGTCCCCAGCAGTGGAAGAGAAATGAATGAGAGGTGTGGGGTCCTCAGCCTTTGTGGAGACATAGAGTGGAGAAGGAAATGGCAACCCACTCCAGTATTCTTGCCTGGAGAATCCCAGGGACAGAGGAGCCTGGTGGGCTGCTGTCTATGGGGTCGCAAAGAGTCGGACACGACTGAAGCAACTTAGCAGCAGAGTGGCCACAGAGAGAGGCTATTCCTGCTCCAGTTTGTATCCCCTATGAGACCAAGAAGGAGCTGCCATTAGGCGTGAAGATCCCAAGCTGGAGACCTGGACAGGAGGAGCTGCGAGGTGGGTGGTCCCGGCAAGGTTAGTGGGGGAAGACAGAGCCAGGTCTCCAATGTCAGAGACCTGTGCAGTGAAGAGTCCTACAAAGAAGTCAGCAATGCACCCCCAGGACAGGCTGCCTTTGAGCATTCTCCATACAGAGGGCACCAAGAGCCAGGTGCATTGACTGGAGTAGCAGCACTGACCACCAGAGACCACCAGTCTCCATGCCAGATGAGGTACCCTCTCATTTTCCCACCAGAGAAGCCAGAACACAGAACAGAAGAAAAGGGTATGATGACTGATGACATAGCCATCTCGCACCCCCAAAATACCATTCAGGACACAGCTCTGGAAGGAGAGAGTTTTGAATCAGACATGAGGTTGCATTTTTGTGAGCAAATAGGATAGTCTTTAATACTGGAATGAGACACATTTAATAACCAGAAGTAGCTGAAAAGTTGTATACTCTTGTCTACAGATTGATGAAGGGACAGCTACTGTCCCTGAGATGCTGTGACAGCTACTGCACTAAGATGATTAGAATCAAAAAGTCAGGTCATTGCAAGCGTTGGTAAGGATTCAGAGAAATCAGAACCTTCATACATTGCTGGAGAGAAAGTAAATGGTGACACCATTTTGAAAAATAGTGTGGCAGTTTGTCAAACAGAGTTATCATTTAACTCAGAAATTCCACTCCTTGGTATATTATATCTAAGAGAATAAAAAACATGTCCACACAAAAACTTGAATGCAAATGTTCACAGCAGCGTTATTCATGAAAACTAAAAGATGGAAACAAAACCAAAGTGATTTAACTGATATATGTAATATATCCATATAATATAATAATATATCCATATTATATTATAATAATATATATAATTATAGATAATAATTATAATATATAATTGTATATAATATATAATTATATAGATAATAATTATAATATATAATTGTATATAATATATAATTATATAGATAATAATTATAATATATAATTGTATATAATACATAATTATATAGATAATAATTATAATATAATTATAATGATATAATAATATATCTATATAATGGATATATTATTCAGCCATAAAGAGGAATGAAATACAGATGCTACAACATGGGTGAACCTCAAAAACTAAGTGAAAGAAGCCAGTCACAAAATATCACATACAATTTCATTTACATGGAATGTCCAGAGTAGGGACATTCTGGACATTCTATGTAAATGGAATAATCTAGAATAAATCCATAGGGATAGAAAGTAGAAAAGTGGTTCCATAGGACTGAGAAGGTCAGAAGGTAATGGCTACAGGGTGTAGGGTTTCTTTTGAAGGTGATGAAAATGTTCTAAAATTAATAGTAATGATGGTTGCACATCTCTGTGAATATACTAAAAACCATTGACTTGTGAGGGCTTCCCTGGTGGCTCAGACACTAAAGAATCTGCCTGCGATGCAGGAGACCCAGGTTGATTCTTTCAAACTGTGGTGCTGGTGAAGACTCTTCAGAGTCCCTTGAACTGCTTAATTGTATATAATATATAATTATATAGATAATAATTATATAATTGTATATAATATATAATTATATAGATAATAATTATAATATATAATTGTATATAATACATAATTATATAGATAATAATTATAATATAATTATAATGATATAATAATATATCTATATAATGGATATATTATTCAGCCATAAAGAGGAATGAAATACAGATGCTACAACATGGGTGAACCTCAAAAACTAAGTGAAAGAAGCCAGTCACAAAATATCACATACAATTTCATTTACATGGAATGTCCAGAGTAGGGACATTCTGGACATTCTATGTAAATGGAATAATCTAGAATAAATCCATAGGGATAGAAAGTAGAAAAGTGGTTCCATAGGACTGAGAAGGTCAGAAGGTAATGGCTACAGGGTGTAGGGTTTCTTTTGAAGGTGATGAAAATGTTCTAAAATTAATAGTAATGATGGTTGCACATCTCTGTGAATATACTAAAAACCATTGACTTGTGAGGGCTTCCCTGGTGGCTCAGACACTAAAGAATCTGCCTGCGATGCAGGAGACCCAGGTTGATTCTTTCAAACTGTGGTGCTGGTGAAGACTCTTCAGAGTCCCTTGAACTGCAAGATCAAACTAGTCAATCCTAAAGGAAACCAACACTGAATATTCACTGGAAGAACTGATGCTAAAGTTGAAGCTCCAATACTTTTGACCACCTGATGCAAAGAACTGACTCATTGGAAAAGACCCCAATGCTGGGAAAGGAGGAGAAGGGAGCAACAGAGTATAAGATGGTTGGATGGCACCACCGACTCAATGGACATGAGTTTGAGCGAGCTCTGGGAGATGGTGAAGAATAGGGAAGCCTGGTGTACTGTAATTAATGGGGACGCAAAGAGTTGGACTGTGAATGTGGTTTTCATTCTGTCTGTCCTGTGATGGATAAGGATAAGAGGCTTGTGGAAACTTCCTGATGGGAGGGACTGGCTGTGGGGGAATCTGGGTCTTGCTCTGATGAGCAGGGTCATGCTCAGTAAATCTTTAATTCAATTTTCTGTTGATGAGCAGGACTGTGTTCTCTCTCTGTAGTTTGACCTTAGGCCAAACTATGGTAAGGGTAATGGTGACCTCCTTCAAAAGGACTTATGCCAGCAAGTGGCAGTTCCCAGGACTGTTGTATTCAGTGCCCCTGACCTTGTGGCAGGCCACTGTTGACCCACTCCTCCACCAAAGCCTCTTGGACACTGACAGGTAAGTCTGGCTCAGTCTTTTGTGGGGTCACTGCTCCTTTGTTCTGGGTCCTGGTGCACAGGCGATTTTGTTTGTGCCCTCCAAGCGTCTGTTTCACCAGTCCTATGGAAGTTCTGTAGTCAAATCCCACTGGCCTTCAGGTCAAATTCCCTGGGGGTTCTCAATCCCTTTGCCAGATCCCCAGGTTGTGAAATCTGTTGTGGGGCCTAGAACTTTTATAACAGTGTGAAAACTTCTTTGGTATAACTGCTCTCCAGTTTGAGAGTTGTCAGCTCAGTGGCTCTATAGTGGGGCTAATGGCAACCTCCTCCAAGAGGACTTATACCACATGCCATGCCTCCCAGGTCTGCTGCAGCCAGAGCCCCTATCCCAGTGGCAGGCCACTGCTGACCCATGCCTCAGCAGGAGACACTCCAGACACTCAAAGGCAGGTCTGACTCAGTCTCTGTGGGGTCTCTGGGTCCTGGTGAGCACAAGGTTTTGTTTGAGCCCTCCAACATCTCTGGTAGGTACGGAGTTTGATTCTATATGTGATTTTGCCCTTCCTACCACCTTGTTGGGGCTTCTCCTTTGCCCTTGGACATGGGGTATTGTTTTTTGGTGGGATCCAACATTATCCTGTCAATGGTTGTTCAGCAGCAAGTTGCAATTTTGGAGTTCTTGCAGTAGAAGATGAGTACATGTCCTTCTACTCCACCATCTTGAACAGATGAAGCTTCCACAAACCTTTTATCCTCATGCCATCAGGGGGCAGACAGAATGAAAACCACAATCACAGAAAACCAACCAAATGGATCACATGGATCACAGGCTAGTCTAACTCAATGAAACTATGAGCCATGCCATGTGGGGCCACCCAAGACTGATGGGTAATGGTAGAGAGTTCTGTAAAAAAGTGGTCCACTGGAGAAGGGAATGGCAAACCACTTCAGTATTCTTTCCTTGAGAACCCCATGAACAATATGAAAAGGCAAAAAGATATGACACTGAAAGATGAACTCCTCAGGTCAGTATGTGCCCAACATGCTACTGGAGAAGAGTGGAGAAATAACTCCAGAAAGAATGAAGAGATGGAGCCAAAGTGAAAACATTGCCCAGTTGTGGCTGTGACAGGTGATGGAAGTAAAGTCTGATGCTGTAAAGAACAATATTGCATAGGAACCTGGAATGTTAGGTCCATGAATCAAGGTAAATTGAAAGTGGTCAAACAGGCGAGGGCAAGAATGAACATCGATATTCTAGGAATCAGTGAGCTAAAATGGACTTGAGTCAGAGAATTTAACTCAGATGACCATTATATATACTATTGTGGGCAAGAATCCCTTAGAAGAAATGGAGTAACCCTCACAGTCAACAAAAGAGTCCGAAATACAGTACTTGGGTGCAATCTCAAAAACAACAGAATGATCTCTATTCATTTCCAAGGCAAACCATTCAGTATCATAGTAATCCAAGTCTATGCCCCAACCACTAATGCTGAAGGGGCTGAGGTTGAATGCTCTATGATGACCCACAAGACATTCTAAAGGGCTTCCCTGGTGGCTCAGAGATTAAAGCGTCTGCCTGCAATGCAGGAGACCTGGGTTCGATCCCTGGGTCTAAAACTAACACCAAAAAAAGATGTCCTTTTCATTATAGGGGACAGGAATGCAAAAGCAGGAAGTCAAGAGATACCTGGAATAACAGGCAAGTTTGGCCCTGGAGTTCAAAATGAAGTAGGGCAAAGGCTAATAGAGTTTTGCCAAGAGAATGCACTGGCCATAGCAAACACCCTCTTCCAAAAATACAAAAGATGACTCTACACCATGGACATCACCAGATGGTCAATAGTAAAATCAGATTGATTATATTCTTTGCAGGCATAGATGGAGAAGCTCTATGTTGCTAAGTCACTTCAGTCATGTCCAACTCTGTGCAACCCCAGAGACGGCAGCCCACCAGGCTCCCCTGTCCCTGGGATTCTCCAGGCAAGAACACTGGAGTGGGTTGCCACTTCCTTCTCCAATGCATGAAAGCAAAAGGTGAAAGTGAAGTCACTCAGTCATGTCCGACTTAGCGACCCCATGGACTGCAGCCTACCAGGCTCCTCCATCCATGGGATCTTCCAGGCAAGAGCACTGGAGTGGGGTGCCATTGCCTTCTCCAGAGAAGCTCTATATAGTCAGCAAAAACAAGACTGGGAGCTGACTGTGGCTCAGATCATGAACTCCTTATTGCAAAATTCAGACTTAAATAGAAGAAAGTAGGGAAAACCACTAGACCATTCAGGTATGACCTAAATCAAATCCCTTATGATTATATAGTGTAAGTGACAAATAGATTCAAGGGATTAGATCTGATAGACAGAGTGCCTGAAGAACTATGGACGAAGGTTCATAACACTCTACAAAAGGCAGTCATCAAGACCATCCCCAAGAAAAAGGCATGCAAAAAGATAAAATGGTTGTCTGAGGAGGCCTTACAAATACATAAGAAAAGAAGAGATACTAAAGGCAAAGGAGAAAAGGAAAGATATATCCATCTGAATGCAGAGTTCCAAAGAACAGCAAGGAGAAATAAGAAGGCTTTCCTAAGTGATCAGTTCAGAAAAATAGAGGAAAACAATAGAATGGGAATGGCTAGTGATGTCTTCAAGAAAATTAGAAATACCAAGGGAACATTTCATGCAAAGATAGGCACAGTAAAGGACAGAAATTGTATGGACCTAACAGAAGCAGAAGATATTAAAAAGAGGTGGCAAGAATACACAGAAGAACTATACAAAAAAAATCTTATGACCCAGATAACCACGATGGTGTGATTACTCACCTAACAGCCATACATCCTGGAGTGCAAAATCAATGGGCTTTAGGAAGCATCACTATGAACAAAGTTAGTGGATGTGATGGAATTCCAGCTAAGCTATTTCAAATCCTGAAAGATGATGCTATTAAAGTGCTGCACTCAATATGCCAGCAAATTTGGAAAACTCAGCAGTGGCCACAGGACCAGAAAATGTCAATTTTCATTCCAATCCCAAAGAAAGGCAATGCCAAAGAAGCATCTGCCTCCAATGTGGGAAACCCGGGTTCGATCCCTGGGTTGGGAAGATCCCCTGGAGAAGGAAATGGCAATCCACTCCAGTATTCTTGCCTGGAGAATCCCATGAATGGATCGCAAAGAGTCGGACACGACTGAGTGACTTCACCTTCACCTTCACACACTAGCAAAGTAATGCTCAAAATTCTCCAACCTAGACTTCAGCGGTACATGAACTTCCAGATGTTCCAGATTTAGAAAACACAGAGGAATCAGAGACCAAATTGCCAACATCCATTGGATCATAGAAAAAGCAAGAGAATTTCAGAAAAACATCTATTTTCTCCATTGACCACACCAAAGCCTTTGACTGTGTGGATCACAACAAACTGTGGAAGATTCTCCAAGAGATGGGAATACCAGACCACCTTACCTGCCTCCTGAGAAATCTGTATGCAGGTCAAGGAGCAACAGTTAGAACTGGACAGGGAACAACAGATAGGTTCCAAATTGGGAAAGAAGTACAGCAAGGCTGTACATGGGCACCCTGCTTATTTAATTTACATGCAGAGTACATCGTGAGAAATGCCAGGCTGGATGAAACACAAGCTGGAATCAAGATTACCAGGTGAAAACCAATAACCTCAGATATGCAGATGATACCACCCTTATGGTAAAAAGCAAAGAGGAAATAAAGAACTTTTGATGAAGGTGAAAGAGGAGAGTGAAAAAGGTGGCTTAAAATTCAACTGTCAAAGAATGGAGATCATGGCATCTGATCTCATAACTTCATGGCAAACAGATGGGGAAACAATGGAAACAGTAACATACTTTATTTTCTTGGACTCCAAAATCACTGCAGATGGTGACTACAGCCATGAAATTAAAAGACATCTGCTCCTTGGAAGAAAATCTATGACAAATCTAAACAGCATATTAAAAAGCAGAGCTATTACTCTGCCAACAAAGGTCCTTATAGTCAAAGCTATGGTTTTTCCAGTAGTCATGTATGGATGTGAGAGTTGGACCATAAAGAAAGCTGAGTGCCAAAGAATTGATACTTTTGAACTGTGGTGTTGGAGAAGACTCTTGAGAGTCCCTTGGCCTGCAAGATCAAACCAGTCAACTTTAGGAAATCAGTTACGAATATTGTTTGCAAGGATTGATGCTGAAGCTGAAGCTCCAAAACTCTGGCTACCTGATACAAAGAACTGACTCATTAGAAAAGACCCTTATTTTTTGAAAGATTGATGGCAGGAGAAGAAGGGGATAATAGAAGATGAGATGGCTGGATGGCATCAATGGACATGAGTTTGAGCAAGCCCCAGGAGTTGGTGATGGACAGGGAAGCCTGGCATGCTGTAGAGCCGGGCATGCCTGAGCAACTGAACAACAATTGTGGACTTCCCTGGTGGTCCAGTGGTTAAAAATCTGTTTGCCAATGCAGGGGACATGTGTTCAATCCCTGGTCAGGAGGATTCCACATGCCATGGGGCAACTAAGCCCATGTCCCAAAACTACTGAGCCCATGTGATCTAGAGCCTGTGCTCCACCACAAGAGAAGACACCACAGTGACAAGCTCTAGCACTGCGACTAGAGAGTAGCCTCTGCTCTAGAGAAAGTAGCTCCTGCAACTAAAGAAAGCCCAGTGCAGCCAAAACTAAATAAAATAAAATAAATTTTTTAATTGACTTGAACCCTTTAATTAGATAAATTATACGGTAGGAGAATTACAACTCGATAAAGCAGTTGCTGAAAACAAACAACATGGCATAATAGAAGACAAGCACCAGGCAAACACAGAGAAGCAGGTTGGGCAGGTTGGGCCAGGTCCGACCTGGCCTGGAGCAGTGGTTCTCACACTGAGAGCACCTTGGAGTCCATTCCGGGGAAGTTGGCCTGGCCAAGCACCCTGAGCTGGTCCCAACTGGCCCCCATGCAGAGTGTCCTGGCCACCATGAGAGCACAGTCCTGGAGGTCTGCTGCTGCTACTGCTACTAAGTCGCTTCAGTCGTGTCCGACTCTGTGCGACCCCATAGACAGCAGCCCACCAGGCTCCCCCATCCCTGGGATTCTCCAGGCAAGAACACTGGAGTGGGTTGCCATTTCCTTCTCCAATGCATGAAAGTGAAAAGTCAAAGTGAAGTCGCTCAGTCGTGTCCGACTCTTAGTGACCCCATGGACTGCAGCCCACCAGGCTCCTCCATCCATGGGATTTTCCAGGCAAGAGTACTGGAGTAGGGTGCCGTTGCCTTCATCCTGGAGGTCTGCCCACACATTTAGAGGACTTGACTTGGAGACTAAGAGGCCACAGATTGTGAGAGAAGGCAGATAAGCACTAGACAGCAGGAATCGCTACCTCAGCTCTGTTCTCTACGTTCCTCCACTCAGGGTGCAACCTGGACCCACACAATCCAGCTGGTCAGACATGCAGAATCTCAGGCCACCCCAGAACTACTGAACCGGGATCTGATTTTTATTACACCACGGAAATCACAATGCCTCCTTCCAAAGGAGGATTTTGTGGGGGATTTCAGCAACAGGGTCTTCACTGGTGGCTCACATGGCAAAGAATCTGTGTGCAATGCAAGAGACCCATGTTTGATCCCTGGGTCGAGAAGATCCCCTGGAGAAGGGAATGGCGACCCACTCCAGTATTTTTGCCTAGAGAATTCCATGGACAGAGGAGCCTGGAGGGCTACAGTCCATGGTGTCTCAGACTCAGACACAACCGAGTGACAAACACCTTCACATTCACTTATGAACAGTGACTGGTGATGGAGCCAATCACCTGGCACTCTCTTGTACCAGGTACTGGGGTCACATGCAGAGACGCCTTGTGTGGTGCCTGCACACCGCAGGCACTCCAGCTCAGGCAGCTATCCTTTAAAAGAGCCTGACTTGGGAGGAGGAAATGGCCTGAATGCTGCATCACACACACACTGACCATAAAGAAAGCTGAGTGCCAAAGAATTGATACTTTTGAACTGTGGTGTTGGAGAAGACTCTTGAGAGTCCCTTGGCCTGCAAGATCAAACCAGTCAACTTTAGGAAATCAGTTACGAATATTGTTTGCAAGGATTGATGCTGAAGCTGAAGCTCCAAAACTCTGGCTACCTGATACAAAGAACTGACTCATTAGAAAAGACCCTTATTTTTTGAAAGATTGATGGCAGGAGAAGAAGGGGATAATAGAAGATGAGATGGCTGGATGGCATCAATGGACATGAGTTTGAGCAAGCCCCAGGAGTTGGTGATGGACAGGGAAGCCTGGCATGCTGTAGAGCCGGGCATGCCTGAGCAACTGAACAACAATTGTGGACTTCCCTGGTGGTCCAGTGGTTAAAAATCTGTTTGCCAATGCAGGGGACATGTGTTCAATCCCTGGTCAGGAGGATTCCACATGCCATGGGGCAACTAAGCCCATGTCCCAAAACTACTGAGCCCATGTGATCTAGAGCCTGTGCTCCACCACAAGAGAAGACACCACAGTGACANGACTTCCCTGGTGGTCCAGTGGTTAAAAATCTGTTTGCCAATGCAGGGGACATGTGTTCAATCCCTGGTCAGGAGGATTCCACATGCCATGGGGCAACTAAGCCCATGTCCCAAAACTACTGAGCCCATGTGATCTAGAGCCTGTGCTCCACCACAAGAGAAGACACCACAGTGACAAGCTCTAGCACTGCGACTAGAGAGTAGCCTCTGCTCTAGAGAAAGTAGCTCCTGCAACTAAAGAAAGCCCAGTGCAGCCAAAACTAAATAAAATAAAATAAATTTTTTAATTGACTTGAACCCTTTAATTAGATAAATTATACGGTAGGAGAATTACAACTCGATAAAGCAGTTGCTGAAAACAAACAACATGGCATAATAGAAGACAAGCACCAGGCAAACACAGAGAAGCAGGTTGGGCAGGTTGGGCCAGGTCCGACCTGGCCTGGAGCAGTGGTTCTCACACTGAGAGCACCTTGGAGTCCATTCCGGGGAAGTTGGCCTGGCCAAGCACCCTGAGCTGGTCCCAACTGGCCCCCATGCAGAGTGTCCTGGCCACCATGAGAGCACAGTCCTGGAGGTCTGCTGCTGCTACTGCTACTAAGTCGCTTCAGTCGTGTCCGACTCTGTGCGACCCCATAGACAGCAGCCCACCAGGCTCCCCCATCCCTGGGATTCTCCAGGCAAGAACACTGGAGTGGGTTGCCATTTCCTTCTCCAATGCATGAAAGTGAAAAGTCAAAGTGAAGTCGCTCAGTCGTGTCCGACTCTTAGTGACCCCATGGACTGCAGCCCACCAGGCTCCTCCATCCATGGGATTTTCCAGGCAAGAGTACTGGAGTAGGGTGCCGTTGCCTTCATCCTGGAGGTCTGCCCACACATTTAGAGGACTTGACTTGGAGACTAAGAGGCCACAGATTGTGAGAGAAGGCAGATAAGCACTAGACAGCAGGAATCGCTACCTCAGCTCTGTTCTCTACGTTCCTCCACTCAGGGTGCAACCTGGACCCACACAATCCAGCTGGTCAGACATGCAGAATCTCAGGCCACCCCAGAACTACTGAACCGGGATCTGATTTTTATTACACCACGGAAATCACAATGCCTCCTTCCAAAGGAGGATTTTGTGGGGGATTTCAGCAACAGGGTCTTCACTGGTGGCTCACATGGCAAAGAATCTGTGTGCAATGCAAGAGACCCATGTTTGATCCCTGGGTCGAGAAGATCCCCTGGAGAAGGGAATGGCGACCCACTCCAGTATTTTTGCCTAGAGAATTCCATGGACAGAGGAGCCTGGAGGGCTACAGTCCATGGTGTCTCAGACTCAGACACAACCGAGTGACAAACACCTTCACATTCACTTATGAACAGTGACTGGTGATGGAGCCAATCACCTGGCACTCTCTTGTACCAGGTACTGGGGTCACATGCAGAGACGCCTTGTGTGGTGCCTGCACACCGCAGGCACTCCAGCTCAGGCAGCTATCCTTTAAAAGAGCCTGACTTGGGAGGAGGAAATGGCCTGAATGCTGCATCACACACACACCAGACCCTCATCCTGACTCTGCCTGTCTCTGACATTGAGACCTAGGCAAGTTCCTTAACTCATCTGTGCCTCAATTTGCTGATCTATAGACTGGGCTCAAGAATTTGCCTGTGGACAAGGAAATGGCAACCCACTCCAGTACTCTTGCCTGGGAAATCCAATGGACAGAGGAGCCTGGTGGGCTACAGTCCATGGGGTCGCAAAGAGTCAGACATGACTGAGCATGTAGTCATGCACGTGGAACACTGGAGAGGACACAAAGTAACAGTCAGGACACCTGAGTTTGACCTGCAACTCTTCTAAGTGCAAGGATCCCACACCCAAATCCTTTGTTCTCTTCAGGCTGTGTCCTCAAGTGTGAAGTGTGGAGTCTGGGGGTTGGTGACAAAGGGTGAGCTGAAGAAGGTGGGGCATCGTCCCTTACTGCTATTTAATTCTGTAAATCTATGGCTGGTTCTATTGTTTTTTGGAGGGCAAACTTATGGTTGATTTTCATTTGAGGACTGTTATCAGATTATTTGAGGGAGAAGAGACAGAGCTGAGTTCTGTGACTAATAGCACTGAAGCGTCATCATGATCATTGGTCAGATGTACCAGAAAATGTTTGCTGAGAACTCTGAGCCAGGTACTGTGCTAAGTGCTTTCTGCAGATTCTCTCACTGCATCTTCATAACAGTCCCCTGAGGCTGTGATTATTACATTGTACAAATGAGGAAACTAAGGTTTCAGGAGGTGGGGGTCAACTGTCCAGGGTCGTAGCTAGAACATGGCAGAGCCAAGAACTGGATCCAGCAGTCTGCCTCCCAGATGTTCTTAACTTATTTGTCTGAGTGATAACCTCACAATCTTCAAACCTCAGTACAAGGGTTTGCAGGGTGACAGAGATGGAGAAAAAGCTATAAGAACCCCCACAAAGCAACTCACTATGGAAAAAAAAAAAAAGAATTTGCCTGCCAATGCAGAAGACACAGGTTTGATCCTGCATCTAGGAAAATCCCCTGGAGAAGGAAATGGTAACCTACTCCAGTATCCTTGCCTGGAAAATCCCATGGACAGAGGAACCTGGTGGGCTATAGTCCATGGGGTCGCAAAGAGTCAGACATGACTTAGTGGCTGAAAAACAGCAACAATAAAACTAGGCTTACCCCCAGGAAGCGTGCAGCAGCCACTCCACACCTAGGGGCACACGGGGGGCCAGTAGCCATTTGATTATTGCTTCCTTATGGCTCAGAAGGTAAAGAATCTGTCTGCAATGCAAGAAAGCCAGGTTCAATCCCTGATTTGGGAAGATCCCCTGGAGAATGATATGGCAACCCACTCCAGTATTCTTGTCTGGAGAATTCCATGGACAGGGGAGCCTGGCATTGAACTACAGTCCACAGGGTCTCAAAGAGTCGACCTGACTGAGGAACTAACACTTTCACTTTCACTTCCTCTCCCTACAGCCATATATCTTGAGACTTCGTCAGAAAGAGACCCAACCATCCTGAGTCCCACTCACCCTTGCACCCAGCCCCACCCCTCTCTCTTATTTATTCTTCTATCCACGAAGCATTTGCTGAGGACCTAGTGTATGCCAGACTCGATGCTGCAAGTGCAGACAGTGCAGCTGGGGTCCCTGAGTCCTGAAACCTGACCTGGCCTGGTAGAGAAAGGAAACAGGCCTGTCTACCCACCTGTTTTGAGAGCTATAAAAACAAAGCCCATTGTCTCTCAGCAGCCATCTGAAACAATTAGTTTCAACTCTCAGCCTTAATGGGCTATCACACTGTGAAAAAGCACTTTTTGGAGGGGGGCAGGAGACATAAATTAGTATAATAATACAATTAAAATGCATGTTCCTTCCACTTATTTAAATTACTCTTCTTTGTGTCTTGAGAAAATGCATCCTTCCTCGGAGAAATTTAAGGAGAATCAAGGAGGCTCTCGAGATGAGCAAGAAATGCCCCATATGGAAAAGACACGAATAGCCTACCCTGCAGACCCAGAAGAGACATCCCCCCAGTGATGACCATCTGTGACTACAAGAGACTTCAGCCCTCTAGGGCTCCGTAAAAGTCCTCGGATGGAATGTCCTGGCACATCACTGGCCCTCTCCATAAACACCCATTTGTTCATTCATTCATCAACAGTTTTTTTTTACATCTCCTTTTTTCTGCACCTTCTCCATGCCTGGCACTTGGAATAACCTGAGATGGCCAGGACACAGTACCTACCCTCAAGGGCACTGTCTAGGAAGAAAGCAACCAAACAGAGAAGAGCAGGACTAGAAGTCACCACTGCTGTAACAAACAGATGGGAGGTGAAGGGACCCCACCCAGCCTGGGAGGGTGGGGGAGGGATGGGCAGCGTGGCCCCTCAGAGGAAGAACCTTGCCCTGAGCCCCCAAGGATGAGAAGGAATTAACTAGACGTGAGAGGAAAGAAGTGGTCCTCCAGACACAGTGACCAGCAAGAACAAAGGCCTGGAACGTGGAAGAACAAGGAGGGTGAGAAGCATTAAGCCAGGAGGCAGGACTCAGTGGAGGACAAGAGAAACAGGGACTCACCAGAAGGGTCTGAGAGGTGTGGGGACTTCGTCCTGACGGCCTTAGGAAACCTAGATGAGCCCCCTAGGTAGCAGGGGTGGAGTATCCAGCAGCCCAGAAACCACAAAAGGAAGCCTGACACCCACTTGACCGAGGATACAGCAGCGAGTTCCAGTCCCTCCTCAGGAAAGCACAGCTTTTGGATTCTGAATTATTAGTTTTGTGCACCATCTGCTGGCAAGATTTCTTCAGTGCAACTGATTCAATCCAGATGTTCAAACATCTTTCAAAACTGTTTTAACAAGGAACAATATTGATATTGGGTTATTTGTAGAGATGTGGATGGACCTAGAGACTCTCAAACAGAGTGAAGTAAGTCAGAAAGAGAAAAAGAATACTGTATATTAACACATATATGTGGAATATAGAAAAATTGTACAGATGAACCTATTTGCAGGGCAGGAATAGAGATACAGAAGTAGAGGATGGACAGATGGATACAGGGGTGGGGAGGGGAGGGTGGGATGAACTGGAAGATTAGGACTGACATATATACCATGCGTCAAATAGATAGCTAGTGTGAAGCTGTTGTATAGCAGAGAGCTCAGCTTGGTGCTCTGAGATGAACTGGCATAATGAGATGTGGGATAGAGTGGGAGGAAGGTCCAAGAGGGAGGGATATATGTATACATATAGGTGTTTCACTTCTTTGTACAGCAGAAACCAATAGAAGATTGTAAAGCAATTATACTCCAATTTAAAGAAAAGAAAATATTAATAGGCACAGTGAATGTCCATGAAGTTGCATGCTAATTTGCTTCAGTAATGTCCAACTCTGTGCGACCCTATGGACTGTAGACTTCAAGGCTCCTCTGTCCACGGAATTCTATAAGCAAGAATACTAGGGGCACAGTCCTAAGACGGCAGAGGAGTAGGATGGGGAGACCACTTTCTCCTCCACAAATTCATTGAAAGATCATTTGAACACTGAGCAAATTCCACAAAACAACTTCTGAACGCTGGCAGAGAACACCAGGCCCCCAGAAAGGCAGCCCATTCTCTTGGAAAGGAGATAGGGCAAAGTATAAAAGATAAAAAGAGAGACAAAGAGTTAGGGATGGAGACCCGTCCTGGGAAGGGAATCATGAAGGAGGAGAAGTTTCCAAACACCAGGAAACTCTCTCACCGGTGGGTCTGTGGGGGGTTTTGGAATCTCAGAGGGCAACATAACCAGGAGGAAAGAAAAAACAACAACCCACAGATTACGCGCATAGCCGTGACTCCCAGCAGAGAGGTAGCCCAGACGCTCACGTCTGCCAGCGGTGAGTGGGGGCTGAATAGGGAGGCGTGGGCTACATTGCTTAGGGTAAGGACTGGGCCTGAATGCCCTGAGGACAATCGGAGGGAGCTAGCAATCCAAACTGTGGGATAGCCAGAGAGAGAGAAAAAAACACAGCAGAGAGAGAACTTTCCAGCGATAAGCTCTGAGGCACAGCCTGGCCCGCTCACAGAACAAAGGATAGAGAGAATACCAGAGGAAAGCTAGCCAGCTGCGGACCGGCCCCTTCCCCCGCCACCTCCCCTACCCCTCCACCCTCACCCCCCACCCCCCCCACCCCACCTCCTATTTTAAAAGTAAATTTCATAAATATATTTTTTATAATTTTTGTGATTTTGTTTTGCTTTTTTATTATTGTATTTTTGAGAGGCTAACCTGAGCGACTTCACTTTCACTTTTCACTTTCATGCATTGGAGAAGGAAATGGCAACCCACTCCAGTGTTCTTGCCTGGAGAATCCCAGGGACAGTGGAGCCTGGTGGGCTGCCATCTATGGGGTCGCACAGAGTCGGACACGACTGAAGCAACTTAGCAGCAGCAGCAGCAGCAGCAACCTCTAACCTCGATTTTTAATTTTTGCATTTTGGTTTTTGTTATCAATATTTTACCTTTAAGAATCCAATCTTCAAAAAAAAAAAAGAATCCAATCTTCAGTACCCATTTTTACTTAGGAGTATGATTACTGGCTTGATGACTCTCTCCCCCTTTTGACTCTCCTTTTCCTCCCCCAGGTCACCTCTATCTCCTCCCTCCCCCTTCTCTTCTCTACCCAACTCTGAATCTTTTTGGGTGTTCCATGCTGTGGAGAACACTTAGGGAACTGATTACTGGCTAGATCTGTCTCTCTCCTTTTGACTCCTCCTCTTCTCCTCCTAGTCACCTCTGTCTCCTTCCTCCTTCTTCTCTTATCTATGTAACTCCGTGAACCTCTCTGAGTGTTCCAGACTGTGGAGAGCACATAGGGAATTGATTACTGGCTAGACTGCTCTCTCCCCTTTTGATTCCCCCTCTTCTCCTCCTGGTCACCTCTATCTCCCTCCTCCCTCTTCTCTTCTCTATGTAACTCTGTGAACCTCTCTGGGTGTCCCTCACTGTGGAGAATCTTTTCACCATTAACCTAGATGTTTTATCATTGGTGCTATATGGATGGAGAAGTCTTGAGATTATAGTAAGAATAAGACTGAAAGCCAGAGGCAGGAGGCTTAAATTCAAAACTTTAGAACTCCAGAAAACTCCTGACTTCAGGGAACATTAATCGACAAGAGCTCATTCAAAAGCCTCCATACCTACACTGAAACCAAGCTCCACCCAAGAGCCAACAAGTTTCAGAGCAAGACATACCAAGCTAATTCTCCAACAACGCAGAACAAACCCCTAAGTATTAAAATACAGGTGGCTAAAAGTCACACCAAACCAATAGACACCTCAGAACTCACTACTGGACACTTCATTGCACTCCAGAGAGAAGAGATCCAGCTCCACTCAACAGAACACTGACACAAGCTTCCCTAACCAGGAAACTTTGACAAGCCACTCATCCAACCCCACCCACAGGGAGGAACCTCCACAATAAAGAGGAACCACAAACTTCCAGCATTCAGAAAGGCCACCCCAAACACAGCAATCTAAACAAAATGAAAAGGCAGAGAAATATTCAGCAAGTAAAGGAACATGATAAATGCCCACCAAACCAAACAAAAGAGGAGGAGATAGAGAGTCTACCTGAAAAAGAATTCAGAATAATGATAGTAAAAATGATCCAAAATCTTGAAAACTAAATGGAATTACAGACAAATAGTCTGGAGACAAGGATTGAAAAGATGTGAGAAATATTTAACAAGGACCTAGAAGAAATAAAAAAGAGTCAATAAATAATGAATAATGCAATAACTAAGTGCAAACACTCTGGAGGGAACCAACAATAGAATAACAGAGGCAGAAGATAGGATAATTGAGGTGGAAGATAGAATGGTGGAAATAAATGAAACGGAGAGGAAAAAAAAAAAAAGAATTAAAAGAAATGAGGACAACCTCAGAGACCTCTGGGACAATGTCAAACACCCCAACATTCGAACCATAGGAGTTCCAGAAGAAGGAGACAAAAAGAAAGGCCATGAGAAAATACTCGAGGAGATAATAGTTGAAAACTTCCCTAAAATGGGGAAGGAAATAATCACCTAAGTCCAAGAAACCCAGAGAGTCCCAAACAGGAATAACCCAAGGCAAAACACCCCAAGACACATATTAATCAAATTAATGAAGATCAAACACAAAGAGCAAATGTTAAAAGCAGCAAGGGAAAAACAACAAATAACACACAACGGGATTCCCATAAGGATAACAGCTGATCTTTCAACAGAAATTCTTCAGGCCAGGATGGAATGGCAGGACATACTTAAAGTGATGAAAGAAAATAACCTACAGCCCAGATTATTGTACCCAGCAAGGATCTCATTCAAATATGAGGGAGAAATCAAAAGCTTTACAGACAAGCAAAAGCTGAAAGAATTCAGCACCACCAAACCAGCTCTCCAACAAATGCTAAAGGATCTTCTCTAGACAGGAAACACAGAGAAGGCTTATAAACTTGAACCCAAAACAATGAATTAAATGGCAAGGAGATCATACTTATCAATAATTACCTTAAATGTAAATGGGTTGACTGCCCAAACCAAAAGACAAAGAGTGGCTGAATGGATACAAAAATAAGACCCCTATATATGTTGTCTACAAGGGACCCAGCTCAAAACAAGGGACACATACAGACTGAAAGTGAAGGGCTGGAAAAAGATATTCCACGCAAATAGAGACCAAAAGAAAGCAGGAGTAGCTATACTCATATCAGATAAAATAGACTTTGAAATAAAGGCCATGAAAAGAGACAAAGAAGGACACTATATAATGATCAAAGGATCAATCCAAGAAGAAGATATAACAATTATAAATATATATGAACCCAACATAGGAGCATAAGAAGGCTTATAAACTTGAACCCAAAACAATGAATTAAATGGCAAGGAGATCATACTTATCAATAATTACCTTAAATGTAAATGGGTTGACTGCCCAAACCAAAAGACAAAGAGTGGCTGAATGGATACAAAAATAAGACCCCTATATATGTTGTCTACAAGGGACCCAGCTCAAAACAAGGGACACATACAGACTGAAAGTGAAGGGCTGGAAAAAGATATTCCACGCAAATAGAGACCAAAAGAAAACAGGAGTAGCAATACTCATATCAGATAAAATAGACTTTGAAATAAAGGCCATGAAAAGAGACAAAGAAGGACACTATATAATGATCAAAGGATCAATCCAAGAAGAAGATATAACAATTATAAATATATATGAACCCAACATAGGAGCACCTCAATATGTAAGACAAATGCTAAAAAGTATGAAAGGGGAAATTAACAGTAACACAATAATAGTGGGAGACTTTAATACCCGACTCACAGCTATGGATAGATCAACTAAACAGAAAATTAGCAAGGAAACACAAACTTTAAATAATAGAATGGACCAGTTAGACCTAATTGATGTCTATAGGACATTTCACCCCAAAACAATGAATTACACCTTTTTCTCAAGTGCACATGGAAACTTCCCCAGGATAGATCACATCCTGGGCCATAAATCTAGCTTTGGTAAATTTTTAAAAAATGAAATCATTCCAAGCATCTTTTCTGATCACAATGTGGTAAGATTAGATGTCAACTACAGGAAAAAAAAACTATTAAAAATACAAACATATGGAAGCTAAACAACACACTTCTGAATAACCAACAAATCACAGAAGAAATCCAAAAAGAAATCAAAATATGCATAGAAATGAATGAAAACACAACAACCCAAAACCTATGAGATTCAATAAAAGCAGAGATAAGAGGAAGGTTCATAGCAATACAAGCTTACCTCAAGAAACAAGAGAAAAATCAAATAAATAATCTAACTGTACACCTAAAGCAACTAGAAAAAGAAATGAAGAACCCCAAGGTTAGTAGAAGGAAAGAAATCATAAAAATTAGGGCAGAAATAAATGAAAAAGAAAGGAGACCATAGCAAAAATCAACAAAGCTAAAAGCTGGTTCTTTGAGCAGATAAATAAAATAGACAAACCATTATCCAGACTCATCAAGAAAAAAAAAGGGGGGGGGATCAAATCAACAAAATTAGAAATGAAAATGGAGAAACCACAACAAACAACACAGAAATATAAAGGATCATAAGAGACTACTATTAGCAACTATATGCCAATAAAATGGACAACTTGGAAGAAATGGACAAATTCTTAGAAAAGTATAACTTTCCAAAACTGAACCAGGAAGAAATAGAAAATCTTAACAGACCCATCACAAGCATGGAAATCAAAACTGTAATCAGAAATCTTCCAACAAACAAAAGCCTAGGACCAGACGGCTTCATAGCTAAATTCTACCAAAAATTTAGAGAAGAGTTAACGCCTAGAGAAGAGCTAACATATTATCCTTCCAGAAAATTGCAGAGGAAGGTAAACTTCCAAACTCATTCTATGAGGCCACCATCAGCCTAATACCAAAACCAGACAAAGATGCCACCAAAAAAAGAAAATTACAGGCCAATATCACTGATAAACATAGATGCCAAATTCCTTAACAAAATTTTAGCAAACAGAATCCAACAATGTATTAAAAAGATACATCATGACCAAGTATGCTTTATCCTAGGGATGCAAGGATTCTTCAACATTCACAAATCAATCAATGTGATATGCCACATTAACAAATTGAAAGATAAAAACCATATGACTATCTCAATAGATGCAGAGAAAGCCTTTAACAAAATTCAACATCCATTTATGATAAAAACCCTCCAGAAAATAGGCATAGAAGGAACATACCTCAACATAATAAAAACCATATATGATAAACCCACAGCAAACATTATCCTCAGTAGTGAAAAATTGAAAGCATTTCCCCTAAAGTTAGGAACAGACAAGAGAAATTAAGGAAACAATTCCATTTACCATTGCAAAGAAAAGAATAATAGCCAGGACATGGAAGCAACCTAGATGTCCATCGGCAGATGAATGAATAAGAAAGCTGTGGTGCATATACACAATGGAATATTACTCAGCCATTAAAAAGAATGCATTTGAATCAGTTCTAATGAGGTGGATAAAACTGGAGCCTATTATATAGTGAAGTAAGTCAGAAAGAGAAACACCAATACAGTATATTAATGCATAAATATGGAATTTAGAAAGATGGTAACAATGATGCTATATGCGAGACAGCAAAAGAGATACAGATGTAAAGAACAAACTTCTGGACTCTGTGGGAGAAGGCGAGGGTGGGATGATTTGAGAGAACAGCATTGAAACATGTATATTATCATATGTGAAACAGATCACCAGTCCAGGTTTGATACGTGAGATAGGGTGCTCAGGGCTGGTGCACTGGGATGACCCTGAGGGATGAGATGGGGAGGGAGGTGGGAAGAGGGTTCAGGATGGGGAACACATGTATACCCATGGTTGATTCCTATCAGTGTATGGCAAAACCACTACAATATTGTAAAGTAATTAGCCTCCAATTAAAATAAATAAATTTAGGGGGAAAAAAAAAGGAATACTGGAGAGGGTTGCCATACTCTCCTCCAGGAGATCTTCCTGACCCAGGGATCGAACCCAAGTCTCTTATGTGTCCTGCATTGGCAGGCAGTTTCTTTACCACTAGTGCCACCGGGAAGGCCCCCTTGAAGTTATATAAGACCAAATTAGAGCAGCACTTACTATAGAAAGAACATTGTTAGAATTTCATTCGAAAAGGGGAGAAGAAAGCATTCATATGTGTCATGAGTTCAAATCCCAGGTCTACCACTTATTATGTGCAAAATCATTTCACTTCTCTGAGCTTTGTTTTTAACATTCATAAAATGGAAATACTACCTTACAATTGTGAGGGGAATAAAAGATCAACTGTATCAAGAGAACTATAATGGGAGTTAGAGTTAGGGTGGTGTTAGAAAAACAGCATGTTTTTCTACAGCTACACCTACATCTACCTACAGCTATCACCTCCACCAGCTCCGTTGCCTCTGTTAGAAAGACTGGCTTCTTCCTTTCAGTTCAAAACATGAGGGAATGCACACAGTCCCTCTACTGCATCCCAGGCAGGACTACTCCTTGCTCTCTTTTCCTCTTTCCTACAAACTCCAGGAAGTTGGCTGCCTCCCCTCGCTGCTCTTCCACTGTCAGCCCTAGCCCCTGTGTTAGGCACTTGACATAGGTAAGGTGAAGTCGCTGAGTCGTGTCCGACTCTTTGCGACCCCGTGGACTGTAGCCTACCAGGCTCCTCCGTCCATGGGGTTCTCCAGGCAAGAATACTGGAGTGGGTTGCCATTTCCTTCTCCAGGGGATCTTCCCGACCCAGGGATCAAACCCAGGTCTCCCGCATTGGAGGCAGATGCTTTGACATACATCCTATCTAAACCTCACAACCCCTGCAAAGTAGGTACTATTACCATATTCTTTCATATAGTCAACTAGCATTCACTTAGTACTGACTATGTGTCAGACACCACGCCAGGCACTGAGGAATAGGGATTAACAACACAGACCTCTTTGAGTTTAAATTTTTTAAACAAGGGGGCTGACGCTCAGTGAAGTTAAGTAACTCACTTTATGTCACATCACTGAAGGTGGAACCCAGGCTGCCCAACTCCACTGCTTCTTGGCGCCTCCTTCCTCCCAGGCCCAAACTCAAGTCAAGCCTCTGTGCTTCTCTCCAGGAGGAAAAGTTGGTTCAAAAAGAAAACAAATGATGAATTTCAGCAAGAGTAAGTATAAAGACATATACTCAGGTCTACAGAAATAAAATAAGGCCGCCAACAGTTTTGAAGGAAAAATGTCTATCTGGAAAGGAGTTGACTGTCCACTAAGTTAAGGTGAAGAAGAGCATGAGGAGGATGGATACCATGTGGAGGAAGGTACACAGTCCAACTTCTGACAAAAAAAATACCTTCTTTGTCTCCAGGTTAGTCAGACCACATGTGGAGCCCCAAGCCACCTCTTAAGATGGGCACTGACCAACTACAGGAAAATAGTGACCCAAGAGAAACAGCTGAAAGTTCAGGGGACAAACAATGAAAAATACAAAAAGATAATGAACCACTGCTACACACAACACAGGAGAATCTCACAGACATCATGATTAATAAAGGAGACCAGAAACAAACCATTACCTAACATATGATCCCATTCATATAAAACTTAAGAACAGATGGCAATAAAAGTAAGAAAAGTGGTGGCCGCCTCTGGGGTGGGTAATGGTGGAAGAGTATGGGAGGGAGGCTTCAGGGAGCTGGATGACCCTTGAAAACAATTCATCGAATACATTTGAATCAGTTCTAATGAGGTAGATGAAACTGGAATCTATTATACAGAGTGAAGTAAGCCAGAAAGAAAAACATCAATACAGTATGAGTGAGTGAGTGAGTGATCTCACTCAGTCGTGTCTGACTCTTTGCGACCCCATGGACTGTAGCCTACCAGGCTCCTCCCTCCATGGGATTCTCCAGGCAAGAGTACTGGAGTGGGTTGCCATTTCCTTCTCCAGGGGATCTTCCCAACCCAGGGATTAAACCTGGGTCTCCCGCATTCCAGGCAGACGCTTTAACCTCTGAGCCACCAGGGAAGCCTAACTCATATATATGGAATTTAGAAAGATGGCAATGATAACCCTCGGAGAAGGCAATGGCACCCCACTCCAGTACTCTTGCCTGGAAAATGCCATGGACGGAGGAGCCTGGTGGGCTGCAGTCCATGAGGTCGCTAGGAGTCGGACACACCTGAGCGACTTCTCTTTCACTTTTCACTTTCATGCATTGGAGAAAGAAACGGCAACCCACTCCAGTATTCTTGCCTGGAGAATCCCAGGGACGGGGGAGCCTTGTGGGCTGCCGTCTATGGGGTCGCACAGAGTCGGACACGACTGAAGCGACTTAGCAGCAGCAGCAATGATAACCCTATATGCAAGACAGCAAAAGAGACAGAGGTGTATAGAACAGTCTTTTGGACTCTGTGGGAGAGGGAGAGGGTGGGATGATTTGGGGGAATGGCAGTGCATGGGGAACACATGTATGCCTGTGGCAGACTCATGCCAATGTAAGGCAAAACCACCTCAATATTGTAAAGTAATTAGCCTCCAATTAAAATGAATAAATTTATTAAAAAAGGAAAACAATTCATGGAGCTATATACTTAATATTGTTCACTTTACTGTATGTTATCATTCAATATAAAAGTTCATGGAAAAAAAAGAAAAGGTGGTAAAGGTGTTGTCAGACAAAAAAAAATGTGATAATTCTAAGGGTTGTCTCGGAGTGTTTTTATAAAGGTTTGTTACATGAAATCCTTTTTCCTTTCACTAAGATCTTCCTTCCAGACTATACGAACTTCTCTACCACTCAGTTCTTTAATCCTCTATATACCCATTTAGATTTGTTCACAGTTAATATATTTTGTTATTATTCATGACATATTAAACACCCCAATTGTATTATTATGTTTTACCTAAATTTTATGGTTTGTTTTAATCTTCATTCTCTTTAATTGCACTAATTACAATCTTATTTGATTCTAAATTCTCCTTTCTATTCATTATAATTTTTGGCTTTGCTATATTAAGTAATAAAGTAAGTAAACCACTGATAACAAGGATCTGTGCTTCTCTTGGGCTTCCCCAGTGGTATAGCAGTAAAGAATATGCCTGGTGATGCAGGAGACACAGGAGACTCAGGTTCGATCCCTGGGTCAAAAAGATCCCCTGAAGGAGGGTATGGCAACCCACTCCAGTATTCTTGCCTGGAGAATCCCATGAACAGAGGAACCTGGCAGTATACAGTCCATAGGGTCGCAAAGAGTCAGACACGACTGAAGCAAGTGAGCATCCGTGCTTCAGCTACACAGTCAACCCTCCCTTTCCATGGATGCAAAACCCAAAAATATAAAGGCTGACTTAAGGGACTTGGGATTCATGGATTTTGTTCCAGGATAGGTGTCCTGAAACCAATCCTTTGCAGATTCCAAGGGATGACTGTATAATCGAAACTGGTAAAGAACTGTTAGCAGAACGCAGATGCTGCTCAAACCAGAGCCTGTCTATAAAAGGGGAGCCAGATCCTATAGCAGTCTGCACAACAGTTTTGTTAAAACACAAAATTTAACTGAGTAAATTTGAAGATCTAATTGGGTTTGCTAAATGACTCATGAATCAGGCAATGTCTCATCTGGCAAACAAATTGGTGCTCCAAGGAGATACATATAACAGGCTTTTGGAACAAGGAAGTCATCAGTTAAAAAAAAAAGAAAGTTCACTGGAGGAAAGTAGAAGTTCAGGTGAAAACAGCTTCTCATTGACTGAGCTGCAGTGTTTTTCATTGGCTGCACTTGTTGCTGGGCAAGAAAGAAGTCTTCCTTCCTCCTATTGGACAAGATCTTGATCTGGATAAAGATTGGTCCATTATATTGATGACATCCCATTAGTTGGACACGGAGACTAGGAAGTGACAAGCACTCTGAATATCCTGGAAATAAGCATTCATACCAGGGAGTGGGGAATAAACTGTAACAAAGGTTGGAAGACCTGCTTAGCCAGTGAAGTTTTCAGGGGTCCACGATCTGGAATATGCCAAACATCCTCTCCAAAATAAAGGACAAGTTACTGTAAATTGTGCCACCTGTTACTAAGAAAGAAACACAACACAAAGTAGTTGCACTTCCTGCTTGGGAGTGCAAAATACCACTCTTCCCATTGAGATCAGTAAGTGACATCTTCCTGTTGGGGTAAGTGAAATCTTCCTGTTTGGAATAATTGACAATGAGTCAGTGATGGGGCGTGAGAGCTCTCTCTACAGACCTTCCCAACTCCAAGTTTTATTAATTTTCACAAAGTATAGTAGCATAGCTCCCAATTCTTCCTCCAAAGGGACTTCCAGCCATTTATCAAAGTAGCTGTACACTGGAGCAAGGGAAATACTCAGAACTTCACTGTGCAATACAAGTTGTGAGGTATACAAGTATGCAAGTTGTGAGGTGATACTGAGACCAGGGGGCCCAACTGGCAGGCAGAATGACAGAGATTACTGCCATTCTCTAAGACTGAAAGGTACACACATCCCCTTTTAATTCACTGATATAATCCCTGCAAAACCAGATGGATGATAAAGGGTGATGGTAGACTAATATAAACGTAGCTACAGGCAGCCACATTTGCAGCTTCAATGCCAGACACAGTATCTTTATTAGAACAGATGAACACAGCCTACAGATGAATACATCTACTGATCTGGCCTCAACAGGATGATCAAATTTCCTCCCATTCACCAGGAATGGACAGCAGTGCGCGTTTACAGTCTTGTTCCTCAGCTGTATTAACTCTCCTGCTCTGTCACAATATAACCTAAAGGGATCTGGATCTGGATCAAGATTGGTCCATTATATTGATGACATCACATTAATCGGACATGGAGACTAGGAAGTGACAAGCACTCTGAATATCCTGGAAATAAGCATTCATACCAGGGAGTGGGGAATAAACTGTAACAAAGGTTGGGAGACCTGCTTAACCAGTGAAGTTTTCAGGGGTCCATGGTCTGGTGGAATACACCAAATGTCCTCTCCAAAATAAAGGACAAATAAATAAATACTGTAAAATACTCCAAAATAAATAAAATACTGTAACTTGTGCCACCTGTTACTAAGAAAGAAACACAACACTTGTTTCTGGTTTTGGAGATAGCATCTATTGTACTGGGAACACTGCCTGAACCCCTTGCAGGTAACATGGAAGGCTGCCAGTTTTGAGAGGGTCAAGAGCCAGAAGGAATTTTGCAGTGGATTCAGACTGCAGTACAAGCTTGGGCATATGGTCTGGCAGATCCAATGATGCTAGAGCATCTGCGGTAGTTAAGGACGCCCCATGGAGTCTATGACAAGACCATGAATGAGAGTTGCAGCCCAGACCCCTAAGGTTCTGGAGCCAAGCCATTCTGTCTACAGCAGATAACTATGTGCCATTCAAAAAACAGCTCTGGCTCAGTACCGGTCCCTGCGGGAAACTGAACGTCTGACCGCAGAACATCATAACCTGGGGCGATTGTCAGACCCACCAAACAGAAACTGAGACAGGCACAATTGCAATCTGTCATCCAATGAAAATAATACATTTGGAATCAGGCTTAAGCAGGTACGGAAGAAACAAGAAATTTGTACGAACAGGCGGTCCAGGTCCCATACCCTACCTCTCTTGCACAGATGCCTTACCCTCAGCCCAAATCAGTGGCCCCTTAGGGATTTCTCTACAACCAGTTAACAGGAGGAAAAAAATACAGGCCAGCACAACATGTTGGTATAAACTAAAAATGGACTGCTACTACACAGAATGGCTCTGAAAACGAGTGGTAAGGGAAAAGCCTCCCAGTGGGCAGTGTTTAAAGTACCATCAGGGGGCTTCCCTGGTGGCTCAGTGGTAAAGAACCTGCCTGCCTTCCCCAATCCAGGAAGATCTCACATGCCACAGAGCAACTAAGCCCAAGCGCCACAACTATTGAGCCTGTGCTGTAGAACCCACAAGCTGCAGCTCCTGAAGCCTCACCCTAGAGCCTGTGCTTCACAACAAGAGAAACCACTGCAATGGGAAGCCCACGCAGCGCCACTAGAGAGTAGCCCTCGCTCGCCACAACTAGAAAAAAGCTGGCACAGCGGTAAAGACTCAGCACAACCAATAAATAAATAAAATTATTTTTTTTAATTAAGTACAATCAATCATCTATTTCGTGTGGGAGAAGAGATAGCCTGAGCTAAGGATACACAAAGACTTCCAGATAATGACAAATGGTTTGGCTGCGTGGTTAAGGACAAGAGTCTGTTTTGCCAGTCCTGTGTAAGTTCTGGAGGCTCTATGGTGGGGTTAATGGTGACCTCCTCCAAGAGGGCTTATGCCACACCCAGGTCTGCTGCACCCAAAGCCCCTGCCCCTGCGGCAGGCTACTGCTGACCCGGACCTCCACAGGAGGAGACACTCACATACTCAACGGCAGGGCTGACTCAGTCTCTGTGGGGTCTCCTGGTGTGCACAAGGTTTTATTTGAGCCCTCTGAGCTTCTCTGGCAGATACGGGGTTTGATTCTAAACACAATTTCGTCCCTCCTACCATCTTGCTGGGGCTTCTCCTTTGCCCTTGGATGTGGGGGATCCAACACTTTCCTGTTGATGGCTGTTCAGCAGTGAGTTGTAATTTTGGAGTTCTCGCAGGAGAACCAGAGTGCATGTCCTTCTACTCCAGCATCCTGATAGTCCATGGGGGCGCAAAGAGTCAGACTGTGAGTGACTTTCACTTTCACTACCAGACAGTAAAGAATCTGTCTGCAATGCAAGAGACCAGGTTCAATCCCTGGGTCAGGAAGATTCCCTGGAGTAAGCAATGGCAACCCACTCCAGTATTCTTGTCTGGGAAATTCCATGGATAGAGTAGCCTGGAAGGCTTCAGTCCATGGGGTTGCAAAGAGTCGGACATGACTGACAGACTAACACACACACTATTATCATGAGGGTGCAGGCTAATCATGGGTCTTCTGGCTAGCTTCTTAAAAGTCTTTTGCTGTTAGAACACACTATTGTATTTACAGGTTAAATGATATGATGCCTGGGGATTATTTTCAAATACTCAAAAAAAATTTTTTAAGTAGAAGAGATAGTACAAGACTGGTAGGAAACTGATCATTGTTGAATTTGGTGATGAATCATAGGATTCATTATAACATTCTCTATTTTTGTATATGTTCTGTAATAAAGAGTTAAACATATTATCACCTTAATAGTTGCAGAAAAAGCTCATTTGATACATTCATCACCCATTCATAATTGGTTTCTTAACAAACTAGGAATAGAAAGGAATTTCTTTAAGCCTACCTATCGAATCCTACAACAAACACTATAGATAATAATGAAACAAACATTTTGGGACTTCCCTGGGAGTCCAGTGGCTAAGACTCTGTGCTCGCAATGCAGGGGTCTGGGATTCTATGTCTGTTCATGGAACTAAATCCCACATGCCACAATTAGAGTTTGAATGCCACAACTAAAAAAGATCCTGTATGCTGAAACTAAGACCCAGCATGACTAATTAAAGAAATATTTTGTGAAAAATAATGAAACAAGCATTTTTTAAAAATCAGAAATAAAATGAGAATACTCTTACTATTACCATATCTCAGTAACATTGAACCAGAGAACCTGATCAATACAGTAATTCACAAAAAAGAAATTGAGATATAAGAAATGGAAAGGAACAAATAACAGCTAAATGCCACAATCCTCTACCTAGAAAAACCCAAAATGATAATAAACAAATTATTAGAATAATTCTCAGACTGTCTAAGTTTAGCAAGGGAATGGTAAAGAAAACTAATGGTGCTTACCCTCGGTGGGGAGAGAGAGGTTTCAACAGGATAGAACACAGGTGACTTTCAGAATCATTGGTAATGGTCTTAAGATAAATGGTAGAAACAAGGCTGTTTATTTTATTATTTTACATAACTTCTCGTATGCATGTGGTTTTGTTTGTATGAAAAAATATATAATAAAAATTACAAGTAAATAAAAAATAATTTCTTCATGATTGCTGGAATTCCTAAAGCGTAAAACATATCTGTGAGGGTGTTGTAGAGATAATTCTTGCTTTAGGAAAATTACAATAACTTGCTCTTTTTATTTGTTTATTTATCTGGCTGTGCCAGTCTTAGTTGGCAGCATGCCCCAGGATCTACAGTCTTCATTGCAGCATTTGGATCTTTAGTGGCAACATGTGGATCTAGCCCTGACCAGGAATCAAACCCAGAGCCCCTGCATTGGGAGTGTGGAGTCTTAGCCTCTGAACCAATAAGGAAAGTAACCTGCTCTTGAATGTCCATTGCCATTTTCGAATTTTCTCTAATAGTCATTATATCACTCGATTAATGCCATGTGGCACTGTAAACTTAGGGTTGCCCATGCCAACAGTTCAGAAACAGCCAAAATAAAACCAAAGAACACAAAAGTAGTAATTAGTTTTTAAAAAATTATTGTACACCATCAAAAAGTTTGTAAACCGAGAGCACTCAAACCCAACCTGGAATGAGGCTCTGGGAGTACACTGTCAAAAAACAGCTCATATAGTCAGAAGGCAGTGTCTCTGCAGTAACTGGTAATTAGGCTAAATTAATGACTAACCCGGTTTTGTCTCCTCAGGGGAACTGCAAGACTGGCCTCCATTTTCCTCTGATTTTAACCGAAAATATGTACCAAAATTCTGGAAATAAAAAAAAAAGTTTTAATGTACACAACTATTTTGAAACACTGCATGGATCAACACTGTGAAGGACAATAAAAAACATCCGTCTGTAGGCTGCGATGGTCTCTGTCTAGACACATGGTCTTGGATGTAGCCTTGAACAAGTAGGGTCATTCCCTTTTTGATGGGGCCTGAGTTCTCCAGTACACCCCACAGCTCCCCACTCTTCTCACACTCTGCCGTCTTCATTCTTCCACATTTCCCTGCCTGGCCCAGTAGGTAGCTAAATTTGTAAACCCATCATCTTCCAGAAATACAGGCATTTGTGGGAATCTACCTGTATTTCTCCGAATTCACCGCCAGAGGGCAGGCATAGAAAATAAGAGGCGAAATCCATAGCTTTTGCTACTACTAGTACTTTCAGAGAATCTAATTTTCACCATGAAAATGTTACATGTTTATCTGAATTGAGAAGTATTCTGCAAACAAAAGGTATGAGGCTGGGAATGTTCATGTCTCGCTAGAGCTGATCAAAATGAGTGAGTGGACACAATTTGATTGTGGTCTCTCAATACAAATGCTGCGCTGAGGATCACAGCTCGGCTCTTTGCAAGCGTCTCAGAACAACCAGAAACGTGGCTGATTTCAGAAATTCTTACAAATGAGTGAATGTTTCAGTAAGCTTCCTTCACATTTTTCTGCTGAACACTTCTGTTGAAAATCTCTCCAGATCTTCTCTCCTCAGATAGGAAATGAGTGACTCTATACAGGGCAAGGAGGGGACAAGCCACCCTCTGTCACAGTCAGAAGGTATACCGTGTATGGTGTGCTGGTAAATGCTTAGCAACCAGTGCTCAAAGCATGGCTGATTCACGCTGGTGTATGGCAGAAACCAACACAATTTTGTAAAGCAATTATCCTCCAGTTAAAAATAAAGGAAAACAAAAAGGGGGGACTTCCGTAGTAGTCCAGTGGCTTAGCTTCTGTGTTCCCAATGCAGGGGGCTCAGGTTCGACCCCTGCTGAGGGAACTCGATCTCAGCCTTAGTTGCAACTAAGTGCCAGTGCAGAAACTGAAAGAAACTGCATGTCACAATGAAGACTGAAGATCCCACACATGACAACGAAGACCCAGTACAGACAAATAAATAGGTATTAAAACAAAATAATAATAAGCTCCAAACTGTTTCACGGCATTTGCCATTTCCATGATGTGAATACTCCTACCGTAGCCAACTTCAAGCTACCAACATTGTGCCATTGAACGCGGAGCTGGAGACAGATCCTGCAATGGACTCTGAGCTGCCGGAAGTCAGCTTTACCCCACTGATTCCCACCCACCCTTCACCACCATTTCAAAGTTAAATCAGTTGCGAAAGCAAGCCCATCCTAATATTTGGAGGGTTTAGGGTGAGGATACAAATGGAGGCCCACAGATTATATGTCTAAATATTTAAGTTATAAGTCAAACTAATAAACTGTTCATTAAAATATTGCCTATCCTGCTGCCATGACAAATATGCCTTCATAATTACTGAATCAGGTTTAAATTTAGGATTCTATGCCTAACACAGGCAGAGATAAGAAGCCATTTTGGAACTTCCCCAGTGGTCCAATGGCCAAGACTCCATGCTCCCATTGCAGGCGGCCCAGGTTTAATCCCTGGTCAGGAACCAGATTCCACATGCCGTAACTAAGAGTTCACATGCCACAAGGAATATCGATGACCCAGCATGCCGCACCAAAGACCTGGTGCAGCCAAGTAAATAAATATTTTAAAAAGAAGAAGAAGCCATCCCTGGCCCTCTATCTCAGGCCCAGCCCCTGCTCCTGCTCACCCTCAGCACACACAGCCCTAGTCCATGCGTCCAAGCTCCACTGTACCCTGGGCAAACAGCGGACCCTAAGCCATCCCTTGGCCCAAGTATGAGCACATTGGCAGTGTGGTCTCCGTACAGGGGAATGGGCCCAGGGTAAAGTGGTCTTGAGGTCACTCAGGCAGGGAGTTACAGGGCCCCAAGTACCTGAAGCATGGAGGTGAGTCTCTAAGTGGGCATGTCTCCACTGCCATGTAGATTCTTCATCCCATGTGGAGGGCAAGGCCAGATCAGGGCCAAAGCAGGCCCTTTCCAGTAGGAGGCTCGGAGCAGGGAGCCATCTCTGAGAGTGATTACTGCAGAGAAGTCCCTCCAGCCACCCAGATCTTCTGACGATCTTCAGCATTTAATCTCCCGACCTTGGCAAGGCTCTTGAAATCTCAATCATTCAGGTACAGCGCTTGAGTACTTAAAATTGGCTGGGACTGAGCTGTATGGTAAAGGAATGAAAAGATCTTTCTGACCCAATACTCCCCAAAGGATAGCTCATTACATTGAGCCTTCACTTACAGTTTAGGGCAGGGTCAGCAAACCAGGACCTGAGGGCCTATCCTGCCTGTATTGGCTGGGACTGAGCTGTATGGTAAAGGAATGAAAAGATCTTTCTGACCCAATACTCCCCAAAGGATAGCTCATTACATTGAGCCTTCACTTACAGTTTAGGGCAGGGTCAGCAAACCAGGACCTGAGGGCCTATCCTGCCTGACCGTTTTCGTATGGCCCTTGAGTTTAGAATGGATTTTTCATTCTGAAAGAGTTAAGAAAAAATCCAAAGAAGACTATTTCATGACATAGGAAAAATATGATACTCTACTTTGTGTCCATAAATAAACTTTTAGGGGAACATCGCCCTGCCCTTTTGTTTACATGTTGTCTGTGGCTATTTTCACCCTACAACAGCAGAATTGAAGACTTGCACCAGAGACTATGACCACATGACCCGAGCTGTTTACTGTGACCCTTTACAAAAAGGTCGCCAACCCCTGTTTTAGTTGTTTGTCCTGCACCACGCAGCATGCAGAACTTTCCTGCCCAGGGATCGAACCCATGCCCTCTACATCGGAAGGGTGGAGTCTTTACCACTGGACCACCGCAGAAGTCCTGTGAACCCCCACTTCAGAGTTAAGTTTCCACATTTCTCCAGAGAAGATGGGTAATATGGAGAGTTAAGGGATGTGATTTAGGTCATACCTGAATGGTCTAGTGGTTTTCCCTACTTTCTTCAATTTGAGTCTGAATTTGGCAATAAGGAGTTCATGATCTGAGCCACAGTCAGCTCCCGGCCTTGTTTTTGTTGACTGTATAGAGCTTCTCCATCTTTGGCTGCATAAAATATAATCAATCTGATTTCGGTGTTGACCATCTGGTGATGTCCACGTGTAGAGTCTTCTCTTGTGTTGTTGGAAGAGGGTGTTTGCTATGACCAGTGCATTTTCTTGGCAAAACTCTATTAGCCTTTGCCCTGCTTCATTCCGCATTCCAAGGCCAAATTTGCCTGTTACTCCAGGTGTTTCTTGACTTCCTACTTTAGCATTCCAGTCCCCTATAATGAAAAGGACATCTTTTTTGGGTGTTAGTTCTAACAGATCGTGTAGGTCTTCATAAAACCGTTCCACTTCAGCTTCTTCAGCATTACTGGTTGGGGCATAGACTTGGATAATTTTTTTTTTTTCCCATTAATTTCATTTATAAGCTTTGCTTAACTGGAATGTTAAATCTTAACAGCAGTTCCTTGTCTGTGTGATAATCTTTGTAGTTGAAAATGGGACTGGGGGCTCATCACTAAAACATCTAGAGAAGCTCTGTCCCCTAGACATAAATGGAAGCCAGGTAATAATCTATGTGGAAAAGAATCTGAAAAAAATAGATATATATGTGTATAATTGAATCACTTAGCTGTACTAACACAATATCACAAATCAGCTATACTTCAATTAAAAATAAACAAATAAGAAGGGTAGACAAACTTTAAAATAATAATAATAATATAAGAAGGAATAAATCTTTAATTTTCTAGTAGCCTCATTTTAAAAAGTAAAAAGAACTGGTAATATTAATAAACTCCCTTACTTGATGCAATATATCTACCATATTATCAATTCAACATATAATCATGTAAAATTGTTAATGAATTATCAAATATTCTCAACACACTGAAGTACTTTCTCATAAGTGAGTCAAGTTTCAGCTTTTCAAGGTACACTGAAATTGAATAAAATTAAAACTCAGTTCCTTGGGTGTACTAGTCTCATTTTAAGTGCTTAATAGTCACAGATGGCTAGTAACACTGTACTGAATAGTGTAATTCTACACAAATCCCTAACACCGAACTGCCGTATTATCCTCTGTGATTGGTTTCTATCAACTCCGGGCAACATTAAATATTTACGGAGCACTTAATAGTCACAGATGGCTAGTAACACTGTACTGAATAGTGTAATTCTACACAAATCCCTAACACCAAACTGCTGTATTATCCTCTGTGATTGGTTTCTATCAACTCTGGGCAACATTAAATATTTACAGAGCACTTATTCTCTCCTTTTAAGCTTTCTGTATGACAGGAAATTGACATGGGTAATTTCTCTGTGTTGACTGCCTTCTTTGCTCTTCTGGTGCTGCAAAATATTCCAGGCTCATCTCGAATTTTCCCTGCAGCCTCATCTTGCTAAAGATCATTTTGGCCAGGTCATCCCCTCTTTTACAACCCTCAGTGATTTTCAGAGAATAAAATCCTTACTGTGGTTTCAAGGCCATTTTTTTTTCCCTCAAGCCTCAATCCCTGATGCTCTCCGCCCTTGCTCACCTGTACTCTAGTTACGTGGAGTTCTGACAATTTCTAGGACATGCCCAATTATTTCAACCTCAGGGCCTTTGCAAGGCTGGCTCTGTCATCCTTCATCTTTCATGTCATGTCACCTCTGCAGAAAGGATTCCTTGAACTCTGCACCTCAAAGAGCTTCCTGTCCTAAAGTTACTTCTCTTGTCACCACTGGCCCACTTTACCTGGGTACTTGGTGTCGTCTCTGTTACGTTTGCTTTAAAGCATATATTAACATATGGTCAATTCTTTTTATTTTTGGCATTTTAAATAAGATTTAAATCGATACAAATGCAACAATTATAAATGCAAACTGACAAAAGAAAGTTGAATTGGGTATCAAAACTGACAGGGTTGCCACTAGTGACATGCTTTCCAACCTTTAAACAACCCTCGCAAAGTTCCAAGCAAAACTGAGTCCTTTGTTCTTCAATTTACACATTAGTTGCACCCCTGGAAAATTCAGTGTTTGCTAAAATTGAACAGAAAATACTTTTGCATTTACTCATAAAACAGGATTAGGTTTCAGGCTCAGAGCATTATAAACAAGTTTTTCACCTACTTGAAGGTCATGTGGGGCCCTTGAGAGTCACATGCCACCTGCAATAGTTTTTCACTGAGCTTGGCAGTATGTTTAGCGTCCCTGACCTAATGCTGACCTTGCCAGAAGATTCCTCAATCACTGCGTCAATCAAATGTGTCCACATTTGATTGAGATTTCCAAAGCATTTCAATTTCTAAAACCCATTTGTTTTAGATTTCTAGAACATTTCCTGGGCTGGTTGAGAGGCATTGTTTTCTAAGAAGCCATGACGTAAGCCTGAGACCCATAGGTAGGGTAAGCAAAGAGACCATGGGATAGGGCCTTTTGGGCGTACTCACCCCACCCCACCATAACAACTGCTGCAATATCAGAAGTGGGCTCTAACTGCTGGGGAGGCATTCTGTTTTCAGGAAGTAATAGAGCACCCACGGCTCCCTCTGCTAACTCCTACTCTCTCAGCTCGACTCCATTCTGCAGACCTGTTCCCAGGATACAGGTGGGCAAGATAAATGTCTGCCCAGGCAGAGGGAGCCATGCTTGTGAAGTCATATCAGGGGAACGCCTGCTCCAGATACCCCTCAGGCACTGCCCTCCTTTGTCACCACCGTGCAAGGAGGCGGGAGGAGCACAGGAGACAGACTGGAGACAAGTACCAGAACACAGCATACTTTAACAGACAAACAAGCTGCATATCCAGTGGTCAGCCCCACCTCTCTGTCACCAAGCCCTAAGACCTGAGCAAGTTCCTCAGAGATTAGAAAGGTGCTTTGGCTTCCTGAGGATTCCACCAGTTGAAAGTGTCTTTCCTTGGGGACAGGATGCTCCCAGCCCAATATCTGTTTAAAAAGTGTGACCTGACCTTCCTACACTTTTGGTAGGAACATAAATTGGTATGAAGTTATGAAGTTCCTTAAAAAACTAAAAATAGAGCTACCATATGATCCATTCCTGGGCATATATCTGGAGAAAACCATAATTTTAAAAGATACATGCACCCCGATGTTCATAGTGGCACTATTTACAGTAGCCAAGACATGGAAGCAACCTAACTGTCCATTAACAGATGAATGGATAAAGAAGATGTGGTGCATACGTACACTGGAATACTAGTGTGGTACATACGTACAGTGGAATACTAAAATCAGCCATGGGAAAAGAAAGAAATAATGCCACTTGCAGGAACATAGATGGACCTAGAGATTATCATACTAAAGTGAAGAAAGTCAGAGAAAGACAAATATCACATGATGTCACTCATATGTGAAATCTAATTTTAAGTGACATAAATAAACTTATTCACAAAACAGAGTCACAGATTTTGAAAACAGACTTGACAAAGAGGAAAGTGGCAGGGAGGGGCAAATTAGGAGGTTGGGATTAAAATAGACACACTACTATACATAAAATAGACAATCAACAAGGACCTACTGTATAGCACAGGGAATTCTACTCAATATTCTGTAACAACCTATATGGGAAGGAAATCTGAAAAAAGAATAAACATATGTGTGTGTTTAACTGAATCACTACGCTGTACACCTGAAACTAACACGACATTGTAAATCAACTATACTCCAATAATTTTTTTTTTTAATGTGACCTGATTCACTTAAACAGTCATATTGTCTCCCCAGTGAGCCTTTGTAGGGAAGGCAAAAGTATTCAGCTTTATAGAGCGCCTACTCTGTGCCAGACATTGTCGCAGGTTCTCCACACATGTCACCTCATGCAACCCTCCCAGTACACCACACACAGCAGGCATTGATCGCTGTTCAAAGATGAGGAACCTGAGGCTGAGAGAGGCCAGGCAACTTGCCCAGTATCACACAACTCTTAAGCGGCCTACCAGCCTATCCACAAGTAGACTACCTGACCCTAACATCAACTTCACGATGACTTGAGGGGCGAAGGTGTGACCTGTGTGAGGACTTTGAGGGCAGGAGTCGCCTTAACCAGGAGAAGGAATCAGCCAGTCTAGGACAGAGACGCAGTCTGGGGTCTGGCTCAGGTGCCCGTCAGAGAAACACAGATGACACCTTCCCCCAGGAGGTTTGTGAGCCTTAAAAGAATGGATATTGGCACAGGGTAGAGGCTCGCTCCCATGCCTCCCCTGCTCTGCAGTCCGGATACAACTGTGCTCTGTTGTCCACGGACAGGTGTTTTCCAGCCTTTGCCCACAGTTGGTGCCTCTGACAATCAATCAGGCGTCCAGCAGGAGACAGACAGAACACTCAAACCTTTTAACCAGAGAGAATTTGCAAACGCACTAAAAGGCAGAGGTAAGGCAACCATCAAGAGGTTATGAGCTACTGAAGTACAAGCCATGCTGAGAAGCCCTTTCCACCATCAGACCTGAAGGACAAAAGAAGGGGACAGAATTACTAGAGTCTAGTAAAAGCTGGGACTACAGAGAAAGGTCTGCCCACCAGGAACTGCATCTGTACATCCTTGGTACCCAAACTTTACAGAGTATCAAAACCACCTCGGAGGGCTTGTTTAAATACAGATTGGACTTCACTGGTGGTTCAGTGGCTAGGATTCTGCGATCCCAATGCAACAGGCCCAGGTTCGATCCCTGGTCAGGGAATTAGATCTCACATGCTGCAACTTAGAGTTTGAATGCCACAAGTAAAGGATCCTGAGGGCCACAACTAAGACCTGGTGCAGCCAAATAAATAAAAATAAAATTGTTTTTTAAGTATGGATTGCTATGTCCCCCAGGAGTTTGAAGTTGGACTAAGATCCTTCATTTCTAACAAGTCCTAGGTGATGGAGATGCTTCTGATATGCTGCCCATTTTTTGAGACCCACTGCCTCAGAAGGCAATGGCACCCCACTCCAGTACTCTTGCCTGGAAAATCCCATGGATGGAGGAGCCTGGTAGGCTGCAGTCTTGGTTTTCATTGGCTGGACCCAACCCAATGCCAGAGGGTACAGGCTGGAGATAATCTGCTGCTAGGACACAGAACAGGAAGGAGAATGGATCTGAGAGGCCAAGAACAAGAAATAATGATAAATTCCCCACTCCTTCCTCTGCTCCTTCACTTCTGCCAGCCCATTAATCAGAGGACCCCATTCTCATTCAAACAGTTTTCTGCCCTATGGCTTCTCCGACCATCATTCCTGAGTGCTGGAATACATTACATTTTTCCTCAGAGGCTTAAAGAAAATTATGATTCTCTCAACTCAATTAAATAAATGATCTGTCATGTCTTATTTCCCTGCAGTAATTTTGCGCATTTCCTGTGCTGAGAAGTGTTGAGATTCATATCTGGAATAAAGCCGTCATTCTGCACCCCTTTTATTTCAGCTTTCCTCAGCTGTTTCTAGGAGGCCTGCTTTCTGATTAATACATTTTTTTTCTTAGAATTTAAGGATTTCTTTTCTTACCTAAGAAAACAATAATAAAACCGTATTTCTTGAACTTTCTCACAATATCTCTTCTTATATCCCCTGCTCCTGATTTTGAAGAGTAAAAACACTTTTTTAGCAGTGAGCCTAAACCTCAAGATTTGTATGAAGAGTTCAGGAGGAAGAAAATCTGTTTAGTTAAAGTCCACTTAATGTTTGTGAATGGAAACACTAACCATTGTTAGCAGTTCTACAAAAACACCGACCCCCAAGCTATCCCTGAGACTGAGAACATTTATACACAGCAACTCCCATAATGCGAGTAGGATTGATGATAAGATGAGGAATCAGAGGGCGTCCTTGGTGGTCCAGTGGTTGACTTCAAGCTTACACTGCTGCGGGCATGGGTTCGATCCCTGGTCAGTGAACTAAGATCCCACATGCCACTCAGCACAGCCAAAGAATAGGAAAAAAAAAATTTTGTTTTTAAGTTTTTAAAAAGAAGAAGAGAAATCAGTTTGATCAATGGTCTGGACCAGGAGCCTGGGAGAGCTGAAACTTGCCACAGTGTGACTTAAAGGCAGTTTATCTCTGGCAGAGATATTCTGTAGTATATACTCAGATATATTGTGATTCCCTGAAGACATACTCCCCCACCAAATTCTGCCTCTCAGCAACCCATCAGAGTTCCCCACAGTTCTGCCTTCCTTTCTCACTGAATAACTGTGTTCTTTGCCTACAAAGTGGAACAAGTTTATCTTTTGTACCAACTCGATCCATTGATAGTGGTGGCCTGTAGTACTGTCTGCAGAACTGTGGTGCTTACCTTCCAGTAGGGCTTCCCTGATAGCTCAGTTGATAAAGAATCTGCCTGCAAGGCAGAAGACCCCGGTTTGGCTCCTGGGTTGGGAAGATCTGGAGAAAGGATAAGCTACCCACTCCAGTATTCTTGGACTTCCCTTGTGGTTCAGCTGGTAAAGAATCCACCTGCAATGTGGAAGACCTGGTTTAGATCCCTGGATTGGGCAGATCCCCTGGAGAAGGGAAAGGCTACCCACTCCAATATTCTGGCCTAGAGAATTGCATGCACCGTGTAGTCCATGGGGTCGCCGAGTAGGACATGACTGAGCAACTTTCACTTTCATCTTCTAGTAAAATAAGTCGACAAATGAAGGAACAAGATAATTTTAAATTGTGGTAAAGAAAGAAATTCTAACATGAGAGTATCCAGTAGAGTCAATTTTATTTTCTTTCCTTCTTTCTTCCTTTCTTTTTCTCTTTCTTTCTGGCTGCACTGGGTCTTCATTGCTGCGGGTGGGCTTTCTCTAGTTGCAGTGAGTGGGGGTTAGTCTCTAGTTGTGGTGCACAGGCTTCTTATTTCAGTGGCTTCTCTTGTTTTAGAGCAAGGGGTCCAGGCCCACAAATTTCAGTAGTTGCAGTACATGGTCTCAGTTGTTATAGCTCATGGTCTCCAGTTCAGTTCAGTTCAGTCACTCAGTCGTGTCCGACTCTTTGTGACCCCATGAATGGCAGCACACCAAGCCTCCCTGTTCATCACCAACTCCCGGAGTTCACTCGGACGTCCATCGAGTCCATGATGCCATCCAGCCATCTCATCCTCGGTCCTTCTCCTCCTGCCCCCAATCCCTCCCAGCATCAGAGTCTTTTCCAATGAGTCAACTCTTCACATGAGATGGCCAAAATACTGGAGTTTCAGCTTTAGCATCATTCCTTCCAAAGAACACCCAGGACTGGTCTCCTTTAGAATGGACTGGTTGGATCTCCTTGCAGTCCAAGGGACTCTCAAGAGTCTTCTCCAACACCACAGTCCAAAAGCATCAATTCTTCGGCACTCAGTTTTCTTCACAGTCCAATTCTCACATCCATACATGACTACTGGAAAAACCATAGCCTTGACTAGATGGACCTTAGTCGGCAAAGTAATGTCTCTGCTTTTGAATATGCTATCTAGGTTGGTCATAACTCTCCTTCCAAGGAGTAAGCGTCTTCTAATTTCATGGCTGCAGTCACCATCTGCAGTGATTTTGGAGCCCCAAAAAATGAAGTCTGACACTGTTTCCCCATCTATTTCCCATGAAGTGATGGGACCGGATGCCATGATCTTCGTTTTCTGAATGTTGAGCTTTAAGCCAACTTTTTCACTCTCCTCTTTCACTTTCATCAAGAGGCTTTTCAGTTCCTCTTCACTTTCTGCCATAAG
>SJYT01059966.1:333430-354357 GCA_006410635.1 Cephalophus harveyi | reverse complement strand
TTGACTTCACATTCCAGGTCTCCAGAGTGCTGGCTTAATAGTTGTGGCACACAGGCTTAGTTGTTCCAAGGCATGTGGGATCTTCCTGGACCAGGGATCAAACCGGTCCCCTGCATTGGCAAGTGGATTCTTTACCACTGAACCACCAGGGAAGCCCTGAGGCAACTTTAAATAGAGGGGTGGTCATGGGAGACAGCTCCATGGTGTTTGAATTTAAAGAACAGTGTTTTAATGCACACTGAAAGATGAAAATGAACCTGGCACACAATTGCCAAAGGAAGCAAAGACCTGGAGAAAGAAAAGAGTTTGAAATATTCCATGAACAGGTTGAGACCAGTATAGCTGGAATAGAATGATCAAGGGAGATAACAGAGATCAAAGGAGAGCCTTGGAGGTAAAGTGTAACAGTTTCCTATTGCTGTGTAACAAACCAAAACTCAGTGGCTTAAAACAATAGCCATGCCTCACTGTTCTGGGAGGCAGTCGTTTGGGCAGGGTCTCACCTGGTTTCACTTATGTGGCTGCCATCATTTGGCTGCTCATCTGAGACTAGATGATCTATGATGGTTTCCCATACCTGTCTGATAGTTAGTGCTGGCTATTGATCGATCAGTCTAGGGGGTCTCGGATGGAAGAGCTCTTCTCTATCAATATGATATTTCATCCTCCAGGAAGGAGGCTAGACCAGCCTTCTTTACATGTTAGTCTCAGGGGAATATTCCAAGAGAACAAAAGTAGAAGCTGCAAGGCCTTATGAGGCTTAGACTTAAAAGTCAAACAATGTTACTTACACTGCATTTTATTGGTCAACCAAGTCACAAAGCCAGTCTAGATCCAAGGGGTAGGAAAATGAACTACTCCTCTTTAGGGAAGGAGTGGCAAAGTCACATAGCATAGTGATGGGAAAAATTTGTGGCCAATTCTGCAATATACTCTACCAAGCGAAGAGGTTTACATTTTAACTTAAGAGCAGTGAGAAGTCACTGATGAGTTTCATATATGAGAATCGAGTAAATTTGGTTTATGCTTTAAAAGGGTCACTGTGACAGATAATCAAACTCAGAAAAAGAGATGAGATTTATGGTTACAGGAGGCTGGGGTGGGAGGAGAGAGAATTGGATGAAGGCAGTCAAAAGGTACACACTTCCAGTTATAAGATAAACAAGTAATAGGGATATAATGTACAACATGATAAATATAGTTATTCTTGCCTGGAGAATCCCCATGGGCAGAGGAGCCTGGTGGGCTACAGTCTATAGGGTCACAAAGAGTCAGACATGACTGAAGCGACTGAGCGAGCACACACGCATGTTTCCTCTCTTAAGAAAGGAAATCTTAAGCAATCTCATCACAGGGAAGAATATTTTTTTCTAGTTCTTTAATTTTGTATCTGTATGAGATGATGGATATTCACTACACTTACTGTGACAATCCTTTCATAATGTATGTAAGTCAAATCATTATGCTGTATGCCTTAAACAGTATCAGATATCAATCATACTTCAATAAAACTGGCATGAAAAGAAAAGAGAAGAAAAGCAAAGAGAAAGGATCACTTCTTGTAAGTGGGCGGTGTAAGGCAAGAATGTAAGCAAGGAGGGTGAGGCAGGAATGTAAGCAGAGAAATTGGTTAAGTGGCGTTGGCAGTCGTCCAGGCTGGAGATGAAGGAGTCTAGCCAGGGTGGGGGCCATGGAAGAGGTCCAGCCTGCTCTTCTGACAGCCTGACCTACATATCTGGGGCTTACCTAGCAAGCCTTTAAAATCACACAAGAAATTCCTCTCAATAAATCTCTTGATATATTTTCCTGTCAGTTCCAGTTCTCAGGTCGAACCCTGACTGATAGAGGGGTCATCAACAAATATATGATATAGATGGTGCCTCATGCCACAGGACTGTGTGAGATCTCACAGGGAAATAAAAGAGAAGAGGACTAAGGAGACATCAGCCCAGGGCACTCCAACATGTCTCTACAGCTAAGAGAGGAAAAGAGAGGGACTTCCCTGATGGTCCAATGGCTAAGACTCCACGCTCCCAATGCAGGGGCCCCAGGTTTGATCCCTGGTCAGAGAACTAGATCCTGCACGCTACCACTAAAGAACCTGCGTGCCACAGTTAAGACCTGGTGCAGCCAAATAAATAAACAAATTAAAAAAAAAAAAGAGGAAAAGAGAGAAAAAGAGACTCCAGCTGGTGGAGTAGGAGCAAACCCTTTGAGTGAGTTGTCACTAAAGTCAGAAGAAGTAAATGTTTCAAAAAGGAGTGAGCATCCTGGAATTGGTACCTGGAGGACGCCTCTCACATCTTGACTGCAGCTGGCCACTCGAGCCGTCTGTGCCCAGTGTCCTGTGTACACACATTGCAAGTGACATTGCCTTGAATGTGACTTCCAGCTTACAAGCTGAATGGATTACAGCCGTTACCATTACTGCTGGGATGGCTGCAGTTGGTTATTTTACAAAAGATTTCATGTTAAAAATCATTGCAGCAAATCTATTGTAAACCCTCACAATCAGAAAGAAAACTCCAAGATTGTGTTTGCTTTTGATGTAAAGGATTTGGGAGATAAAGTTGTCTTCAGCTATTGTGCAGTGCTAACTTGCTATAGTCGTGTCCGACTCTTTGTGACCCTATGGACTGTAGCCCGCCAGGTTCCTCCGTCCATAGGGTTCTCCAGGCATGGAATGAGTTGTCACGGGGGATCTTCCCCACCCAGGGATTGAACCCATATCTCTTAAGTCTCCCACACGGCAGGTGGATTCTTTACCAGCTGAGCCACAAGGGAAGCCCCTAATGCCATTGGTAGAGGCCAAAAAGTTCACATTCTGTGACGGATCATCACAATGAAGAGGCTAGAACCAACAGGCGACCTCTGATCATTAAGAAAATGGGATAGTTTTGATAGTTTTGATGTTAAAAACCAACTTGTCATGATGTCACCTGTTCATTTAATTAGAGTGACTACCACTTCTGTCTAATTCACCTTCCCTGGGTTATAAATATGGTAATTACAGTCTGCAACTTTCATATTCCTGGCATTTGCCTTACTTGTTGAACCACTGTGGTGCATATTTGTTTAAACAATGGAAAAACTGACCTCATGCCCTGTGAGTTTTAAAAAAACAAAAACAAAAAGAAGTATGAAGAAATGGTCGACTGGATTTAATGCTATTGAGAGGTTTTCTGAAAACAGAAAAGTCTTCAACCAGCTATTTAACCAGTCTGTACCTCAGTTTCCTCATCTGTAAAATAAGAATAGTGACAATACATTATAGGGTTTTGAGAATGGTGTGATTTAGTATATGTGAAGCTATGTGAAGTTTTGTTAAATATTTACTATCGACCTTGTCACCCTTCCCCTCGTGCAGATAAAGAAACAGGCTCTCAGGGTTATCTGTAGGTTCCAAGACTAATAGTGAAGGAGAAAGTATGTCGGCCCCATTCTCCTGGGCTCCACACCCTGAGTTAGGAACTTGAGGAATGGCTCCCCCTCAGGCACCTGGCCCTCGGATCCAGGTTCCTTTAAGAGCAAGAGGCCTCTTTGGGAGGTGAGCCAAGTGGTCAGCAGGACCTAGTAAACAAGGCACACCCTTCTGGTGATACCTGGCCCCTCATATACCCAGCGGAGAAGGCACTGGCTCCCGACTCCAGTACTTTTGCCTGGAAAATCCCATGGATGGAGGAGCCTGGTAGGCTGCAGTCCATGGGGTTGCTGAGTCGGACACGACTGAGTGACATCACTTTCACTTTTCCCTTTCATGCATTGAAGAAGGAAATGGCAACCCACTCCAGTGTTCTTGCCTGGAGAATCCCAGGGTCGGGGGAGCCTGGTGGGCTGCTGTCTATGGGGTCGCACAGAGTCAGACACGACTGAAGTGATTTAGCAGCAGCGGCAGCATATACCCAGAGACTGAACTGGTCATTTATAGATAACATACACACTCCTTAACCAGATGATGTGAGCACCTCTTTGAGTAGACAAGAACAATATACCCCATCCAGTAACTGGAGTTACGTAGTCACATGTTTCCAAACAGGATTACCATCTAGCCCCAACCTATTCATTCCTTTCACCCTGGTGATTATTTACCTATATCAAGGTTATTCATTGTTGTTGTTGTTTAGTTGCTAAGTTGTGACCGACTCTTTTACGACCCCATGGATGGTAGCCCACCAGGCTCCTCTGTCTGTGAGATTCTCCAGGCAAGAATACTGGCGGGAGTTGCCATTTCCTTCTCCAGGGGATTTTCCCAGTTCAGAAATCCAACCCACGTTTCTTACTAATTCTCTTGAATTGGCAGGCATGTTCTTTTACCACTCGCGCCACCTGAGAAGCCCATTGTAGTCATGTCTTTATATCTCCATAGCAATATGAAAATAACTTATGTTTTAATGTAAATTTTTTCAAGCATAAAATTATGTCTATATTCTTATCATACAACAGGAACTGCACAAAATTCACATATGCAGGTTTATGACTTTGGGCAAGAACTTCAGCTCTCCAAGACTCAGTTTCCTCAACTGAAAGGAATATAACATAATAGTAATAAATATCTTTTAAGCATTTTCTATGCACCAAGTACTGTATATACTAAGTACTTTACAGGCCTTACTTTATTTAATCACTCAGTGACCCTGTGAAATAGGAATGACTCTCATCATTATTTCCCAAATAAATAAACTAAAGCCCAGACATGTGAAGTGACTTGCCCAAGGTCACTTCAGAAGAGATATGTAATCTGAACCCCGATTCCCAGCTGATCACCCAGAGCTCAGGCTCACCAGACTATCACTGGATCACAAGCTGTGCTGTGCAGTGCTAAGTTGCTCAGTCGTGTCTGACTCTTTGCGACCCTATGGACTGTAGCCTGCCAGGTTCCTCTGCCCATGGGGATTCTCCAGGCAAAATACTGGAGTAAGTTTCCATGCCCTGCTTCATGGGATCTTTCTGACCCGGGGATTAAACCTGCATCTCTTATGTCTCCTGCATTGGCAGGTGGGTTCTTTACCCCTCGTGCCACCTGGGAAGCCGTCACCAGACTATAGTTGAAAGTAATTGAAAAACTAAAGTTAATGTGTAAAAAGCACATAGTATCTGCTACGTGACGTGGATTTGATCCCTGGGTCGGGAAGATCCCTTGGAGAGGGAACTGGCAACCTACTCCAGGATTTTTGCCTGGAAATCCCTATGGACAGAGGAGCCTGGTGGGCTACAGTCCATGGTGTCCAAAAAGAATCAGTCACAAATTAGCGGCTAAACAACAAAAAAATTGCTGCATAGATCTATTAGCCTGGTGGATAACTGGGTAATGAGAAACAGCAGCAGTGTGGGGAGGGGACACCAGATGGTGCCCAACTGTGGAAGCAGCACAGAAAGTTGGGATCCAGAGAATAATAATGCTGATAGCTAAGGTATATGAAGTGTTTGTTTGCTTTGTACCTGGCACTGCACTGATTTAATCCTTGTAACAACCCTGTGAAATGGGCGGTATTATTATTCCTATTTCTTACGTAGGGAAACAAGACGCAAGTTGCTCAAATTGCATAGCTAGTAAGTGGAGAAACCAGGGATCAAACCCTAGGCAAGACTGGCGCTGAAGTCCACCTGCTTTACCATCCTGCTATAGCTGATTCTGCAAAATTACACCAATTTTTTGCCCCATAATGTGGTCATCTCACATCTAAGTATTATTGTTAAATAGATTTCCCCATTTTGTTGGAAATTCACTTATTGTTGCTATAGTGTGTGTATGGTTTCTCTTAAAAATAAAAATATCTAAAGGTGGGCAAAGGATTTGAGAGACAGTCTCTCCAAAGAAAATTTACAAATGGCCAGTAAGGGCATGAAAAGATGTTCAAATCAGTAATCATCAGGGAAATGCAAATCAAAACTACAATGAGCTCCTACTTCACATCCAGAAGAATGGCTATTATAAAAATAAAAGAACAGAATATAACAAGTGTTGACAAGAATGTAGAAAAGTTGGAACCCTAGGCGTTGCTGGTGGGAAAGTATAATGGTGAAGATGTTGTGAAAATGATTTGGCAGTTCCTCAAAAATTAATCAGAGAATTAACATATGGGCTTCCCAGGCGGCACTAGTGGTAAAGTACCCGCCTGCCACTGCAGGATGTATAAGAGATGCAGGTTCCATTCCTGGTTTGGGAGAGATCCCCTGGAGGAGGTCATGGCAACCCACTCCAGTATTCTTGCCTGCAGAATCCCATGGACAGAGGAGCCTAGAGGACTACAGTCCATGGGGTCACAGAAGAATCAGATATGACTGAAGGAATTTAGCATGGATGCACACGCACTAGCAACTCCATTTCTGGGTATATACTCAAAAGAACTAAAAGCAGAGATTTGAATAAATATCTGTACATGTTCATGGCGACATTATTCAGAATAGTCAAATAGTAGAAGAAGCCTGTCATGGGGTTAATTCTGCCCCCGCCCCAAATTCTTTTATTGACATCCTAACCCCCAGTACCTCAGAAAGTATATATTTGGAGATCGGACCTTTAAAAAGGTAATTAAGGTTAAATAAGGTCATTGGTGAGCAGCTGAGCAACTAAGCACACACACATATATGCAACACAATATTACTGAGCCTTAAAAAGGAAGGAAATTCTGACACAGGCTACCAAATAGATGACCCTTGAAGACACTATTCTCTGGTAAATAAGGACAGTCTTGATATATTATATGATTCCACTTAAATGAAGTACCCAGAGGAGTCAAACTCAGAGAGACAAGAAACAAAACGGTGGTTGTTAGAGGCTGGGTGAAGAGGAAAATGGGGAGCAGATACAGAGGTTCAGTTTGGGATGATGGAAAAGTTCCAGAGATAGACAGTGGTAAAGACTGCACAACAATGTCAATGTACTTAATGTCACCACACTGTACACTTTTAAAAAATGCAAAGATAAGGGAGTTCACTGGTTGTCTAAGGTTAGCACTCAATGCTCGCACTGCTGTGGCCCAGGTTCAATCCCTAGTGATCCCACAAGCCAATTGGCATGAACAAAAAAATTTTCTTAAATAGAAAGTAATGATAAACCAGTCAAACCAGTCAATCCTAAAGGAAATCAGTCCTGAATACTCACTGGAGGACTGATGCTGAAGCTGAAGCTCCAATACTTTGGCCACTTGATGCAAGGAACTGATTCATTAGAAAAGACCCTTATTTTTTGAAAGATTGAAGGCAGGAGAAGGGGACGACAGAGAAGGAGATGGTTGGATGGCATCACCGACTCGACGGACATGAGTTTGAGCAAGCTCCAGGAGTTGGTGATGGACAGGGAGGCCTGGAGAGCTGCCGTCCATGGGGTTGCAAAGAGTCAGACATGACCAAGTGACTGAACTGATGAAAAAAATAAAGAGAGAGAGAAAATGGTGTCATCACCCAGAGCCCAGGAACAGCACATTCCTAAGTTTGGCATACCCAGAGCCTAGGCTTGCTCCACAGCTCCTGCCCCTAACTGTGCCCAGAGGCCCTACCAGAATTCGGGATGGAATGAGGGGATGGCTTCTCCCTTTCTTTGACCTTTCAGTGTCTGGCCAGTGGCTCCTATTAGAAGATCCTAACAGAAGCAAGCAGAAAAGAGACTCTGGGAAATGTAGTTTGCGGGCTTCTAGCCCAGAAAACTATAGAGGGGAAACTGATTGATGACAGACTCTACCAAACTCATACACTTTTAAACAAAGTGATTGGAAAGACGGGAGCAGCAGGGGAAAAGGAAATGAGGTTTTGAAGTTCACAGGACTCCTGTGGACAACGTTACCTTCCATCAGCCGCAGCTCCGGGTTTTGTGGAACTGCCCTTTACTAATAATCCCTGGGGGTATGTGGGGCTGTCAGTCAGGGAGGACATCCCCTCCCACTCCACAGGCATGAGCAAAGGACCCAAACAAGTCAGTTCTCTCCCTCCTATCCCCTTGAACAGTGATTAATTCAGGGATAGGCATGTGATCCAAGCAGGTGTATTCACGACCATTTTGGGGAATTGCTAAGCAAAAAAAAAGGATCTCTTGTTTTAAGAGATGATGAGCTATTTTGTTGTCGTTCAGTCGCTAAGTCATGCACAGTTGTGTCCAACTCTTTGCAATTCCATGGACTGCAGCATGCCAGGCTTCCCTGTACTTCTCCATCTCCTGGAGTTTGCTTAAACTCATATCTATTGAGTCCGTGATGCTATCTAACCATCTCATCCTCTGTCACCCTCTTTTCCTCTTGCCTTCAATCTTTCCCACCATCAGATCTTTTCCAATGAGTCAGCTCTTCACATTAGGTGGCCCAAGTACTGGTGCTTCAGCTTTAGCATCAAGGAAGCATCACGTTGAGCTATAAGTGAGAGGGTAACAGGCAGGAAGGCCAGGGGTCCCCAAACGGAGGAAATAGGTTGCAAGTGTCAGACATTTTTATCTCTTAAGCAGCAGGAGGAAATAAACTAGCGATATTTTTTTTTCTCTTAAAATACTGTGTTGCCATAATGACACCTGGTTTCACCTGAAGTTAACTATTCTCAAACCTTGAGATAACCAATGCATTTTTCTTATAGAAATGTTTGTCTTAAGCTATACTAATGTACTATGCATTTACCTCAAACTCTGTCTACAAGTCTCTGCCTAATGGCTCAGAACCTACTTGACAAACCAGTATATTATACTCAGATATTGTTCCCGTAATCTATGTAAACGAAACTATTTGTATGGTGATCTGCCCTTCTACAAGATTCAAATTAATCATTTTATGGCCTGGGATGAACCTTTTGGTGCCATGATTATCCCAAAATTCATCTTATGGGTGAGGGGCCTGGTGCCATTCTGAGTTTTAAAACCTTCCTTTAGCAGAGGGGTACTCTTTCTGCCCCCTTCTGATGCCTATATCAGAAGCTTTCTCTATCTCCTTTATACTTTAATAAAACTTTATTACACAAAAGCTCTGAGCAATCAAGCCTCATCTCTGGCCCCAGATTGAATTCTTCTCCTCCAGAGGCCAAGAATCCTGGCGTCTTTTTGTTCAGCAACAACCTTTCATAAGGACCCTACAAACCTGAAGGTGCTGGAACTATCTTCCTACTAAGGAGAGACGGCCTGCTTGGGAATATAACATCAGTTTCTTTTTCTTTTTTCTGGCCAGTGTCAACCATTGGATCATGCTGGGAGAGGGATACATTCAAAACCCAAAAACAATTTCTGCCTCTTTCAAAAAGTTTATCTTCAAAGCTTTCTCATGTGAAATGCTACTGGTTCAGTTCTCTTCATTTTAAGCTTATGCAGTGGAGTATTTATTTTATTGTTTGATTGTTTTTTAACCCAAAATGCAGGTTGAGCAAGTTCAGTGATTTCCTTGTCTAGCACTTAGGTTACACTCAGGAGTTGCCCATGGTGCAGGGCCTTGCACTGTAGCCCTATAATTATATGCTTTGGGAACTTCTGTAAATAATTGCCTTGGATGGGGTTCAAGCAGCTTTCTACTGAGTTCTGGTGTGTACTTAAGGTGTCTCTATGAGCTGCCAACTGTGTTTGCTTGCTTGGTGATGAGAGAGGTCACCAAAGCCAGGAAAAACCTAGAAACCACAGCCTCTATCCCAGTCACTAGGTGACTATCAGAACACCTTGTGTAGCAAACGCTTTTGGATTTTCCTGTGCTTACAGTCACTAATATGTGTACATGCATGCTAAGTCGCTTCAGTGGTATCACTAAGATGATATTTATTTAACTGAAATTGTTTCTGTTGCAGGTGACAAAAAAACAATTCAAACTAGGCACATACGTGAATTTGTTGACTCTCTAAATGAGCTTTTTTTTGGCTACACCGGGTCTTCCTTATGGTATGTGGGCTCTCTATTGAAGTGCACAGTCTTCTCCAGTTGCCAAGTGCGGCCTCTAGAGCATATGGGCTCTACAGAGGCTCACTAGTTGTGGCTCTCAGGCTTGTCTAGTTGAGGAGCTCAGGCTTAGTCGCCACAAGATAGGTGGGATCTTAGTTACCTGACCAGGATCTAACCTATATCCACTACATTGGAAGGCAGATTCTCAATCGCTGGACCACCTAGAAGACCCTGTAAATGAACATTTTAGGGAAATCTTCAGCCATGATTGGATCCCAATGCTGGAATCGCTCTCATCTCTGGAAGTTCTTGCCTTCCTTTTTCCAGACATCACCATGTTGTAATTCTATTCAAGCATCTCAGGCAAATACCAGCCCAGTTCTTGGTCAGAGCATACTTGGAGAGTGGCGTGTCATTTGGGAACGAAGAAATGAAACAGCACAGTGGTGACATACAAAGTATGGGGTGCTAGGAGCCATCTGCCCCAGCTGAGAGAAGAAGTTTATGAATGACGTTGCTCAGAATTGCTTGCACTCACAATAATAAAAAGCTGTTCATCAGTTTTGGGCTTCCCAGGTGGCGCTAGAGGTAAGGAACCCTCCTGCCATTGCAAGAAACATAAGAGATGTGGGTTCAATCCCTGGGTTGGGAAGATCCTTGGAGGAGGCACGACAATCCACCCCAGTATTCTTGCCTGGAGAATCCCATGGAAAGAGGGGCTTGGCAGGCTATACAGTCCATAGGGTCACAAAGAGTCATACACAACTGAAGTGACATAGCACACACACACAGAATCAGTTTTTGTTACTTTTTAAAATTATCTACAGACAACACTCCACTTAATTCCTGCACCCAGGCCAAAGGTTCCCACCACCCTGCTTTTGGTACATCACGAAATGTAGGAGTCCCTCCTGTCACTCAGCACGCCTGCTCCAAGAGCTTATCAGCTCCCACAGCTTCACCTGCCACTTCCTGGCTGGTGGCTCCCAGACCTTTCTCTCCCCCAGCAGCGTCATCAGCTGCCTACAGAGCATTTCCACCTCAACAGCCCACTCTGATACTGAACTCCACTTGGCTTCTTCCCTTGTGCTCTGATCTCAGAAAATGCATCTCTACAAGAGCTTAAGGAAGCTATCAGGAATGTATGAGACACATCCCTGATCTTGCAGGTGAGTCAGCAATGGCCTCCCTCACACTGCCCCTTTCGGAGGGCCTCGGTGACAAGACTCTGCGCTGGACATCCTAAGGGGCTGACCAAATGTGGCCTGACATTGACATGAATTGTTTATTCACAAATATTCACAAAAGTCCAATACATACTGAGTCTCTGCTTTCCCTGGCAACTTCCCAGACAAGAAAGAGAACAAAACTCAAGTCATGTTCCCATGGGGGCTCCTACTTGTGTGGTGCCCGGGCCTGAAAGATTCATCAAGAAGGCCCGGAGAGGCCTTCAAGAAGGTGGCCCAGATTAAGAATTCACCTGCCAGTTCAGGAGGCATGGGTTTGATCCCTGATCCAGGAAGACCCCACAGGCCGCAGGGCAACTAAGCCTGTGCGCCACAACCACTGAGCCTATGCTCTAGAACTGCAGCTCTGCAATAAGAGAAGCTACCACAATAAGAAGCCGACGCACCGCAACTAGAGAAGCTTCTACTCACTGCAACCAGAGACAGCCCGTGCGTGGCAACAAAGACCCAGTGCAGCCATAAATAAATAAATAATTGGAGGGGCCTTCAGTGTTGGCTGGGACCCACTGAGAGCAGTGGAGCCAGGACTTGTGGGTAGGAGCATCCCACAGAGTTCAATCACTCCTGAAATTTCTCTCCAAGCCTGATCCCTAGAAACAGAATCTCAATGGGATTATTTGGATTCATTTCCACAACACCCCAAACTTTACCCACTGCCCCCTATAAGGCTAGTTTCTATATGATATTCATTAAAATATTTACCAAATCCCCAGTGGTTTCTTTTACATTTATACACTCATCTGTTCTTCCCAACCACACTATGAGGGCTAGAAGAGTTATTGTCCCACTGTAGAGAAGAGGAAACTAAAGCTCGAGGATACTAACATGACTTGGCTAAGATCTCACCACTGGTGACTGGAGTAGCCAGGACCCAAACCTGGACCTGTGCTCCAAGGTCTCACATGATGCTCATTGGCAGGGAAGGGTTTCACCACCCTGGGTAGGAGTAGGCCACTCACAAATGCCTCCCCCACTGGCCTGTCCCCAGTGGTCAAATTAGCACCCCTAGAGAGTCACCCACTTTGAGTAACAGAGCTAGGTTGTTGTACATTGGCTGGTGTGAATTCATTTAGCATATCGCTTCTTGAGATCACGGCAAGGATGTGGGCACCTTCCAGGAAGGAAAAGAAGGTACAGACCGGCCCCAAGTGCTATGTGGAAAGGGGAGACTTGCAAAGTGGGCCCTCCTGGGAGACTGAACTCCTTAGGACTTGGGGATTCTGAGAGGAGAAGCAGGACCTGCAAAGGGATGGTGAGAGTGCCTCCTGACTATGTCTGGATTCTCTCCTCTCCAAATAGGGTCAGAGATCAGAGACAAGCATGACTCCTCTGTTTGTGCTTATCAACCTGCAATCCCAAGTGAACATGAGAAAGGACCTCTATATGAGGTCATAACCAACTCTGCTTCTCTTCCCTAAATTCACTGACTTGACTCTGTGATGATTTTAAAGATATATAAGTATTTGCAGTGCTTCCAGCCATCTATCCATTCATTCATTCATTTAAACACCATTGCCTAAGCACTCTCTGCTGGCTTCTAGAGAGCCTGTGAGACATGACTATACCCCCCAGGTCACCACTGACTTTCCAGTTTCTTCCCAAAACCCAAACTCCCTGGTCAACTTGACCTAGAGTTTCTTAACCTAGGATCCATTGACTCTTAGAAGCAATTAGTGGAAACCTTGTGCATTTTTTATTTATGACTATGAATTTTTCTGGGGAACAGTCCCTTCTTTGGCCTCATCAGAATGCCACAGAATGACTCACAGGTTGGGTTATGACCTGAGCAGTGCTGCAATGTTATTTTTCTGCGGAAATTTCCAACAATGCACAGTGTGCTGGAGATCCTTCCCCTCCACAAGAGCTGCTTCTATACAAGGAATGGGCACCCTAATGAACAAACCCTGTAATTCAACTTTATATAGTAAGTTCCTTCTTTAAATGAGGACAGATTTGATTCACATTTGGTAACAGGAAGCTAGAGCTGTCAACACAGACATTTATACACCTCACAAAGGCCCTAAAATAGCACTTGAAGCCAGCCACTAGATTCCATAAAGCTGATGCCTTCATGGAACCATTCTTCCCTTATTGCAAAACAGTCTTCATGTTGATAAACATGTTGTCAACTGTGACAAAGAAATCTAGGTTTGGGTTTTATTTTGCTTTGTTTAATAGTAGCACTTCTGTCTTGCAGGGAGACATGTTTATATTTTCAGATTAATATTACGCTGGTTTATCTGAAGCTGAGTTTTAAAGGATGAGAGCCTGGTTTCCCCTGTAGAAGTCAAATTAATTCACACTGTTTTAAAGAAATGAATACACACTGGTTTGATAGCTACCCTGCTCGTGGCTAGCTGTACTGAGAGTTTTGGCAGTTACTTTGGAAACCCAACAAAATCATAGCAAGTCAAATAAAATACAACAATTCACATGCAGAGATTTCTGATAGCATCTATACTTAGCTACTCCTTCCTCCTTCTCTTTTCTTCACCATCTGAAGTCTTCTGAGCTCAAAGCATGGAATTTACTCCGTAGCCAGCTTCCTTTGAACACTCAGTATCTTGAACAAATGTCAGGTAATTAAGAAAAGACAGACTGTAACTGTGAAGACAGGACTGACACAAAATAAATAGAAAGTAATGTCAAATGATAGGTAATTAAGCGTAATGAAGTGCTGACTCAGATGTTATCTGAGCTTAGACAACAGAGAAGGCAACACTGGTTTGATTATGGTGATAGATTTGAAGTAGAGATAAAAATTTGAGTTGGACCTTGAAAGAAGATGGTAGTGATAGGACTAAAACCTGTACCATTAATAGAAAAAATATAGTGCCAAGTTTTACAACCTACTGCCAACAAACGCTTTGTATGAATTATCTCATTTGATCTTCAGAGTAAGCCATTTCCCAGGTGAGAAAACCAGGCCAGAGAGGTTAAGGATCTTGACCAGTGAGGGAATTAGGCTTGCCTGCAATCTAAGCCTCTTTTCTTTTCACCACACTACATATACCACCTCTCCAAGATGTGGGCAACAGCAACCTTCCTGTTCTCTTGAGGAAAGTTGTGTTTTGATATTTTGAAATGGTAAAATCAAAGCAATCAGATTCAATAAGATCCATCCTCTGGATGCTAGCCATCCCCTAGATTCTCAAAAAGTAGTCAGAGAAAATCTGGTCATGTATCTGACTCAGCGTGTCCTAAACCCCCTAAAGAGCGGAGCAAGAAGTAGGGATTTCTACAAACTAGAAACGAAAATGAGAGGCCAAAAAGAAAGCTTCCACACCCCAAGTAGGAAGAGGCAAAGAAATGTCTAGTTTTCTAAGAGACTCCAAGTGAAAATGAGGGGCCTCAATGAAGTCACATGGATGTCTGAGAAATTAAGTTTACATGCTACTATACCTAAGATCACAGGTGATGCAATCCAGTTTAACCATATGATATGTGATACCCAGCCTCCAAGATGGCCCCATTTATCCCATATCCTAAATGCACACTCTTGTGTAGTCCCCTCCCATATTACCACAAGGTTGTTTTGTGTGATCAAAAGAATGTGATAAAAGTGATGGGATGTATCTTCTGAGATTAGATTACAAAAGACTCTGACTTCTTTCTCTACCTCTTTCTCACTGAAGCTCACCACTGTATTATCCATGTTATAAGCATCCCTATGGAGAGACCTCATGGTGAGAAATTAACGTTTGACAACAAGCATGTGAATGATCTTGGAAGCAGATTTCTCCAACCTGAGTCAAATCTTTAGATGGCTCTGGTCTGAGATAGCTTCACTGCAACTTCATGAGAGATCCTGAGTCAGAACCACTGAGCTCAAGCTGATACCAATTCCTGACCTCAGAAACTGTATGTGATAATAAACGTTTGCTGTTTCAAACTAAATTTTATATGACATCTTAGATAGCTAATCCAGGGTAAAATGGGCCTTGCAAATGGATGGAAGAGTGGCTCCTGACAAATACAGCCCAATAGAGAAAAAAACAAGCTCCTGCCTCTGAAACCAAGCAGGAACCTATGGGGCTCCTAGACACAGAAGCCTTTCTGTGTCTCCCATTTCTTGTTTGTAGTTAACAGACTCCAGTCTCCAGGAGCTTTGCTGCATCCCAAAGGGTAGATTCAAACAATTGCTAATCAGGAAAGGGAGGGAGGGCAGAGACAAGGAAAAAATAGCCAAGAAGCAAGAGTGCAGCCTTGGGGCAGAGTTCTGTTTCCACCTTAAGCAATACATACCACAACATTTTTAATTGGCACCCCACTCCAGGACTCTTGCCTGGAAAATCCCATGGACGGAGGAGCCTGGTAGGCTGCAGTCCATGGGGTCGCTCAGAGTCAGACACGACTGAGCAACTTCACTTTGAATTGTCACTTTCATGCATTGGAGAAGGAAATGGCAACCCACTCCAGTGTTCTTGCCTGGAGAATCCCAGGGACGGGGGAGCCTGGGGGGCTGCTGTCTATGGGGTCGCACAGGGTCGGACATGACTGAAGCGACTTAGCAGTAGCAGCAGCGTACAATTAAAACACCCAACAAATGGAAGCTGTCAGTCTTCTTAATTCCAGAGAACGCCAGATTAAAGGAACCAAAGAAGCTCATCAAAAGATTACCTAAAGGGGATTCCCTGGTGGTCCAGTAGTTGGGCATCCATTCTCTCACTGCAAAGGGCCTGGGTTCAGTCCCTGGTCAGGGAACTAAGGTCCTAAAAGTCTCGCAACCAAAAGCAAACAAACCTGAGACCAGGGAATTCCCTGGTAGTCCAATGATTAGGACACACTGCTTCCACCGCAGGGGGCATGGGTTCGATACCTAGTCAGGGAACTGGGATCCTACAAGCTGTGAGAACAAAAAAAAAAAAAGACTACCTAAAACCAGATTAAAGGAGAGCAGGCCCTGCACGACCCTAATCTTATCAGCATCTGCACCCTTGAAGTATTGCTATAAAGTCCCTCACCAAATCCTCCTGGGTTGGGACACACAATTTTCAAGGGCAGGAGCCAGCTATATCCCCCTTTGCCAGGCATAGCAATAAAGCTACTCTTTTCTGCTTCACCCAGAACTCTGTCTCCAAAATTCAATTTGGCCCCAGTGCACAGAGGCCAAGTTTTCAGCATCACTTCCACATTCCAAAGCTCACTCCCCTGTTTCACGCCTCCACACAGGCTATACCTTCTGCCCGGGGCATCTTCCTGACAAGGCTTTCTGTCCACCTTTCAGATCTGAGATCAAACATCACCTCCTGTGGGAATCTCCTCTGATCTCCTCAGCTGGGTAAATCATGCTGAATTCTAGGATCTCACTGTTCCTCCCCACCCTGTGCTTCCCTTTATCACAGCCATGATTTGTTATAGCCTGTTTACTTGTCTGACTACCCCCACTAAACTGTGAGCAACTTAGGGCAGGGCTGACCTCAGCATCTAGCTCAGTATGGTAGCTAAGTACATAGCAGGTACCCAGAAAGGTTGAGAAGGATTTCTGGGAGCTCAGATCCGAAACAGGAGGGGAAAAGGCAGGGAACAACTTTAAAAGAATGACATAGCCATAGAACATAACAAAAAACTGGTTAGAACTAAGTAGATCCAAGATGCAAAAGATTCAACTTCCAGTAGACCAGGAACCTCATTATACGCTCATTGGTAATATATTAGTGTGTTAAATGACATACCCATCAGTATCAGGATAGTTCCAAGCTAGCCATAAAAGGCCAAAACGTGAGCGATGGCCCAACTCCTGGAAACCCCCATCCATTCCCTGCAGTAGTTGAAATAATCCTGCCACTCATTAGCCTATGAGATTACCCAGCCCATAAATACTAACCATGCCATATCTCAGGGCCTCTTGCCTTCTGAAATGTCCCACACTCTGCCTGTGGAGTGTGCTTCTCTGAATAAATCCACTTCTTACTTACCACTTGTCTCTCACTTAATTCTTTCTGCATCAAGACATCAAAAACCTGAGCTTCATTAAGACCAGGTATATGATCTCAATTAAAAGACTGTGGGTTCAAGCCCCAGTCTGAGTTGCATGGTCTCAATGAGTTACACAGTTTCAGATCCATAGCTCCTGGAGAAGAAAAACAAGCAACTTCAAAGCGAATGGTGAATGGCTTGAAGAACAAGGGGAGGATCTTTGGGACACACAGAAAAGGGACTTCCTCTTAGAGAAGCCAGGGGCCAGTGTGGGATGAAGGCCACATACAGCATGCCTCAGAGTGGAAATATCAGTGGGCTGAGGGGGGGACTTGAGGCCCTAGGCCTGAGACCAGGAAGCCAGCTCTGGGCAGGACACAGCATCCAGCCAGGCTTGGATTTTATGCCAACCTGTTGACCTTGGCCTAGAGGCCAGGCTATCTTTATTTAGGCTTCAGACAAAGCTGCCATCAGGAAAAGGAGCCTGGGGCCAAGTGTGAGATCAGCAGGGTCAGCCAGTCTAATCTGGGACCAGACTGGTTAATCAGAAACCAGGTTTCTCAACAAAACTTAGATGCAAGGCAGTAGAGGAGGGGAACAGTGCCCAGGAGAAGTTTTCCGTTTGTTTCCTTTTTAAGATTTCATTTGGGAAAATAGTCCAAACACATAAGAAAGGGATTTTTCCTACATCTTGATCAAGACACAGGAGTAGGGGAAAAGACTACCCTGGGAATAAAAATCTTCCTAGATCCCAATGCCCCCCTACCCAAACTTGATCTGCATAAATATGCTAAACGCAAGCATGTGAGATCATTTATCACCAGCTGCAGTTGCAAGGTCAGCAGCCCACTAGTAGTCTGAGACCAGTTTGATAGTAACATTATGGTTGTATCTCAGTTTCAAGTAGGAACTTCCCAGATGGGACAAGCCCTGTTATTATAAATCATTTTCCACAGGGAATTCTACTTAATACTCTGTAATGCCCTATGTGGGGAGATCAAATTAGCCAAGATGGCGTGTTCAGGTGTTCACGTTTTGTAAATAAAGACTATATAACAGCTGAGATCACTTATAGCATAGCACGTGCAAATCATGAGGTACTCATTTGGATACGGAGTACTTTTGTTATATGTGCTTGATCACTCAGTCTTGGCAGACTCTTTGCAACCCCATGGACTGTAGCCCACCTGGCTCCCAGTACAAGAGTATTGGAGTGGATTGCCATGCCCTCCTCCAGGGGATCTTCCCAATCCAGGGATCAAATCCAGGTCTCCCACATTGCAGGCAGGTTCTTTACCTTCTGAGCCACTAGGGAAGCCCTTTGTTATATGAAAAAGTGCAAATGCCTGGCTCCCAGTACAAGAGTACTGGAGTGGATTGCCATGCCCTCCTCCAGGGGATCTTCCCAATCCAGGGATCAAATCCAGGTCTCCCACATTGCAGGCAGGTTCTTTACCTTCTGAGCCACTAGGGAAGCCCTTTGTTATATGAAAAAGTGCAAAGTAAAAGTTTCAGTCGCTCGGTCATGTCCGACTCTTTGCAACCCCATGGACTCCTCCATCCATGGGATTTTCCAGGCAAGAATACTGGAGTGGGTTGCCATTTCCTTTTCCAGGGGATCTTTCCAACCCAGGGATCCACATAAAAAGCAGCATTTTAAAATATGTATGTATATATATATATATGTCATTTCCTCCAGGAAGCCAAGCCCTTCACAAATAACCTAACACAATTCCAATCACCACCCATGGTTATCAAAACATGTATGCCCTTATATCCCTTGCCAGGCTCAGTTTTGAAACAATATTGGCTGTCCCAGGTGGCACAGTGATAGAGCATCCATCTGCCAATGCAGAGAGCAAGAGACGTGGGTTTGATCCCTGCATCGGGAATATGCCCTGGAGTAGGAAATGGCAACCTGTTTCAGTATTATTATCTGCAAAACTCTGTGGACAGAGAAGCCTGGCAGGCTACAATCCATGGGGTTGCAGAGTCGGACACAACTTAGTGACTGAACAAGAGCAACAACAGTAATTGATTTATAATTTTGTGCCAATCTCTGCTATACACCAGAGTGACTCAGTTATACATATATAATATACATTATATATATATGCTTTTTAAACTATTCTCATGATTTATCCCAGGAGATTGGATATAGTTCCCTGTGCTATATAGTAGGTCCTGGCTGTTCATCTATATATAATAGCTTACATCTGTAAACTCCAGCCTCCCCACGTCCCCTTGGCAACCACAAGTCTGTTCTCTATGTAAGTCTGTTTCTGTTTTGTAGATAGGTTTATTTGTGCCATATTTTAGATTCCATGCATAAGTGAAATCATATGGTATTTGTCTTTCTCTTTCTGGAAGTCTCTCATATTTTAACATTTTTAGGGTTTCATTTTTTAAATCATTTATACTTAGGTATAACTTACATACAATAAAATGCACCCAATTTCAAGTATATAGTTCAATAGAGTTTTGACAAATACATTCTGCCAAGTAACCAGCAATACAGTTAAGAGCACTTCCATCACCTCATTGATTGAGTTCCAGTCACTGAATTCCCTCCACTGTGTTTCCATCCTCTTTACAGTCAATCCCACCTCCAGCCCCCACCCCAGCAACCAGGCATCTGCTTTCTCTCCTTCTAGATTAGTCTTGCGTATTCGAAAATGTAGTATTGGAATTGTATCTGGCTTCTTTCACAATGTGCGATTTACTCATGTTATTGTGTGTACCTTCTTTCTTTTTTATTGTTGAGTAGTATTTCACTCCCTGGATATTTTACAGTTTTTGGTTATTATGCATAATATGCTTGACTCCACTTTTTTGTTTTGTTTCTGATAGCTTCATTTTTTTAATAGTCTTTATTTTTTAGAGCAGTTTTAGGTTCACAATAAAATTGAGTTGAAAGTATAGAATTTCCATTCACTCCCTGACTCCACACATGTACAGCCTCCTTAATATCAACATCCCCAGGCCAAGGGATACATTTGTTAACTATGATGAAGCTATACTGACACATCTTTGTCACCCAAAGTCCATAGTTTACCTTAGGTTTCACTTGTGGTGGTGTACATTCTATGTGTTTTGACAAATGTGTAATGACCTGTATCCACCACTATAATATCATACAGAATAGCTCCATTGCCCTAAAAACCCTCTGTGCTTTGCTTATTCATCTCTCCTTCCTTCAACCCCTGGCAAACACTGATCTTTTTACTGTCTCCATAGTTTTGCCTATTCCAGAATGTCATGTACGTGGAATAATATAGTACAGATCCTTTTTAGCTTAGCTTTTTTTTACTCTTAGTAATTATTTGTTTAAGTTTCCTCCCCATGTCTTTCCATGGCTTGATTATTATAATATATGTGTTTTGCAAATATCTTCCCTCGGTATGTGGTTTGTCTTCTCATTCTTTTGACCTGGCTTACATTTTTGTATTTAAATCTCTGATCCATCTGGAATTTATCTTGATCTAAGGAGTGAACTTAGAAGTCCAAGTTTTGTTTGTTGCAAATAGGATAACCCAGTAATCACAATATGTTTTATCAAATAATTCATTTTCCTCCACTAATTTGAAATGCCACTTTTGTACCAAATTCTCATGCATTTGGATCTAAAAATCAGAATTTTTTTTTTTTATGTTTAGGTAGATTCATCTTTAGCCATCCAATTTTTTTTTTGACATTTAAAAAAATTTTTTTTAATTGAAGAATAATTACTTTACAGAATTTTTTGGTTTTCTGTCATTCATCAACCAGAATCAGCCATAGATGCACCCATGTCCCCTCTCTCCGGAACCTCCCTCCCTCCCTTCTTTCTCCCCATTCCACCCTTCAGCCTGTCACAGAGCCCCTGTTTGAATTCCCTGCGTCATACAGCAAATTCCCTTTGGCTTTCTATTTTACGCATGGTATTG
>SJYT01059966.1:284677-332906 GCA_006410635.1 Cephalophus harveyi | reverse complement strand
GACTAGGCACTCTCTTCCTGTTGACTGTTGCTTAAAACAGCTCCTAGCCCTGGGGCCCCCTGAAGAAAAGGTGGCATTATGTGCCGTGAGCTGAGTAAAAATAAAGACCATTTCTGTTTGGTGTCCATTGCTAACATTCCTCATGGCCAGCAGAAAACCACTTAGGGGTGGACGGTGGCCTTGGCTCAGGCTTGCTACCCCTGCACCCCCCCACCCTGTCAGTGGTCCACACAGGAAGAGGTGGTCTTCACCTTGACCTTTCCACACCCTATACCACATCTCCATCTGGACTGCTGCTTTCCCAGCAGTGGCAGCTGCTTCCCTTCTCACCTTGGGCTTCTCCCTCTTCCTTTCTCTGTAAATAATTTATTTTCCTTTTCATAAAATAAATGGGACAGAAAAAAGGATCATGAACTGGAATTCAGCTCAGAAACCAAAACTCATAGAGAGTGGGGGTGGGGGAGGGCTCAGGACTCTGAACACTGCCCTAAGTCAAAGTTACACACTGCTCCCCAAACTTTGTGTTAGCAGGAGCTCATAATTAACATTTCATAGGAAAGAAATTAATAAATTGTGCCATTAAGTGTTTTTATCAACTCTATCTCATTAAAGGCCCACAGCCACAGGTCTACGAGGCTCACTCTGCTGGGAGATCTGAGCTGGGCTCAGCTGCTCAGAGAAGGTGCAGGAGAGCAGCCCTCCTCTGAGCCCCACCATGAACAGTGAGCAAAGCATCTTGGGAGGGCCCAGGGCAGAGGGAAAAGTAGGGTGCTGGGGGTTGGAGAGGATATTTCCTGCTCTCCCACGGTTTCACTAGAGCCTGTGTTTCCTCATCTCTAAATGATGGTGGCAATTCCCTCTCAAGGGGTTCTAATGAAGATGAGAAACTTTACACATGAAACTACGTGTAAAGCAAGTTATCTGTCACACAACTGAGGCTTAGTGAATGGCACTATTCCAATTGAATTATCCAAGACTCTTTGAAATGTCTTTATTCAAGGAATTCTTAAATTAGCACCTTTTACTCACTGTGATGATGAATCTTGTTTGGAAATTACATTTTAATGAAACATATCATAGACTTTCTTATTCCTCCCCATTCACCTATTCATCCCCGCACTCCAGCCAACTCATTATTCGGTAGTAGTAGTCAGTAGTAGTCAGTCCAAGCCACCAATTGCAATTCCCACTAATGCAGTCTGTTTCCTTTCTTACCCGCCTTCCATCTAGCCTCCACACATTGCCAGAGTGATCTTTCGAAACTGAAAATGGAGTCCCTTACCACACACACACTACTATACATAAAATAAATAAGGATCTACTGTATAGCATAAGGAACTATATTCAATATCTTGTAATAACCTATAATGGAAAAGAATACATACTATACTTCAATTAAAAAATGGTTAAGAGAAAAAAAGAAAATACAATTGATGTTTTAAAAAATCTATAGTTTTCAAAATTATTTAATATATATTGATTATGAAACCCACTGGTGTCATTTTGGGAGCTACAAAGACCTCTGGTACCACAGCCCTTTATGTCTCAGTGCAGAAAAGAATTCAGCGAGAGACAAAGTGACAGCTAAGAAGTTATTTATTAGTAAAGGACACTTGTGAGGTTTACAAGTGGGTGAGCAGGAAATTTCATGCCCAGAAAACTTACTGGGCTACAGTTTCATAATAAAAGGAAAAGTGGGTAGGTTGAGGAAAATTTCTTTGTCTTCTCAAGAAGACATCATGCTTCCATCATCAGCTCCTCCTCCAGATAAGGGAGGGGAGTTTTCCTGTCCCTATATGGTCAAGCTAGGTCCACAAATTACTGTTTTTTTATGAGTGTAGAAAGCATATCCTAGGGATCATTAACTTACTGAGCTCACTGGGCAGGATGTGGGTCTCATTCCACCATTGTTTTATTGTTTCGGGGCATGTCTCACGCTTTCGTTGCTTGGTTTTCTTGCTAAGCAAGACTGCTTGGTTTGGTGGTTAAGTAAACCTCCTTTTTTGAGTAATCATTAACTTATAGGGGTCTCCCATATTTTTTCTCTTTACAGTCCCCTCACGGTATTAACTATTTAGTCACCTACTTTGTCCCTTCACTCCATCCTACCAGTTGTATATATGACCATTACTTTAGGAGGCATAATTTAAATTATCATTATGATGTAAGGTGAACATTGCTATTTCAATTCTACAGTTGAATGAAAAAGACTGTTGATTAACTTGCTTAATATCACAAAGAAGGCGAATTCAAACCCAGATCTTTCCAATTCCAAAGTCTATGGCTACTGCTGCTAAGTCGCTTCAGTCATGTCCGACTCTGTGCGGCCCCACAGACGGCAGCCCACCAGGCTCCCCCATCCCTGGGATTCTCCAGGCAAGAACACTGGAGTGGGTTGCCATTTCCTTCTCCAGTGCATGAAAGTGAAAAGTGGAAGTGAAGTCGCTCAGTCGTGTCCGACTCTTAGTGACCCCATGGACTGCAGCCTACCAGGCTCCTCTGTCCATGGGATTTTCCAGGCAGGAGTACTGAAGTGGGGTGCCATTGCCTTCTCCGAATTCCAAAGTCTAGGTCTTTATTATTTCTCTGAGTGCTCTCTTTGTATGTTTGCAGAGTCGGGCAATGGGACAGGGGAAAGTTAAATAAAAGATAGGAAACTGACTATTCAAATAAAATGCAGTATTTTATTCTGAGCCAAAAAAATAAAAAAAAAGAAACTTAAAGAAAACTAGGTACTCACATCATTGTGCTTAAAACCCTCCAGTGGGTTTTCATCTCACTCAGAATATGCAGACTAAAAATGTTATCTTCCATATCAGTAAACAGACAATGCTGCAGCCATCAAGCCATCAGCCACTGCAGTCCCCAACTGTGAACCCCAAGGGGATTTAGGTTGGAGAAAAAAGGACAGTCTTAACCTTTGAGGAATGATTTCAATGAGCCCAGACTCATGCATCTTCCCATACAGAGAAAAGCCCTCAGTTCATTAACTTGAAATGTCTGGTTTTCTTTAATTAGCAGTAATCTTTTGAAGTTCAACTACCTGTTTTTTGTTTGTTTGAACTCCTGTGCGTCCTGGCTCCTCCCTTACCTCTTTGGAGCAGTCCTTCAGAGCTATCTGAGAGGCTGTGTCCCAGGCTTAAGTCCTCAGTGGGACTTCCCTGGTGGCTCAGACAGTAAAGCGTCTGTCTACAATGCGGGAGACCCGGGTTCGATCACTGGGTCAGGAAGATCCCCTGAAGAAGGAAATGGCAATCCACTCCAGTACTATTGCCTGGAAAATCCCATGGACAGAGGAGCCTGGTAGGCTACAGTCCATGGGGTCGCAAAGAGTCGGACACGACTGAGCAACTTCACTTCATTTCACTTCACTTCAGTCTGCTGAATAAAACATAATTCTCTAGTTTTAGGTTGTTTGTTTTCAGTCAACAGGTAAAATCCTTGCCGTGGTCTACAGGTGCCTACATAAGCTGGGCCCTGTCCACCTATCCAACTCCATCTCCAACCTGCCTTTTCCCGCTCACTCTACCCTTACCCCTCTGTCTTCGTATTTCCTTAAACTCACTTGAAGCCTTTTCACTTGCTACACCTAGAAATGCAGTTCACTCTTGTTGCAGACTGCATTGTGCCCTCACAAAATGTATATGCTGAAGTTCTACCCTCCAGTACCTCGGAATATGACTAGATTTGGAGACAGGGCCTTTGAGGAGGAAATTAAGGTAAAATGAGGTCATATGGGTGGGCCTTAATTCAACAGGACTGGAGTCCTTATAAGAGGAGATTAGAGCAGGGACACAGACTGTGAGACGGTCATATGAGGACGTGGGGAGAAGGCAACCATTTGCAAGCCAAGGAGAAGCCTCAAACCTGCTAACACCTTGATCTTGAACGTCGAGCCTCCAGAACCGTGAGAAAATAAATTTCTGTTGTTTAAGCCATGAAGTCTGTGGTATTTCCTTATGGTAGCCCTAGGGACGGGGGAGCCTGGTGGGCTGCCGTCTATGGGATCACACAGAGTCAGACACGACTGAAGTGACTTAGCAGCAGCAGCAGCAGGGAACTAATATAAGCCCCATCTTTACATGGCTGGTTCTTTTTTAGCCTTCTCAGCACTCAACATAAATGCCATGTCCTCAGAGAGAATGTCTGTAACTACTCAGTCTAAACCACAGCTTCCCATCACCTGTTTTTCTTCACATTAAAATACTTTCACAGCATGTAGTTATTTTATTTGTTGATCAGCACATTGTCTATTGGAAAGTAGAATATAAACTCTGTGAGAGCTCGCCCCTTGAGTGTCTCTCTGCCCTGCTAGGATAGTACCTGGCACAGGGTAGGCACATGGAAAATATTTAGTCAACGTCCACAGTGCCAAGTGCCCAAGAGGCCTCAGAGACAAATATGAAACGGTTCCCAGAGTGGGGAAGCATGGTGCCCATCATTGGCCAGGAATCCTGGCTCCCAGGGAGTACACGGGCCTTTAGAGTGGACAGTGCATGGTCTAGAGAGGCCAGCACAGACCTGGACATTTCTGAAAGCCCAGAGGAGTGAAGCAACTGTGGGAATGTGTGCAACGCCAGGAATTCAGCTGGCCTAGAGGGACCTGTGCTTATAGGAAGGGCTGAGAGAGTTGCAGGGAGGGGTAGACAGATATTTCACCATGAAGTGCCAATCTGGGGGAGTTGAACTTTCTTCTGTCTCTCCTTTCAACTCTGTCTCTCTTTCTCCTTCTCTCTCTGTCTCTCCCTCTCATTTTTCTGCCTCCCTTTCATCATCTTCATCTCTTCTCTCACTCCACCACTTCCTCCCTGCCTTCCCATTCCCTTTGTTTAAATTTAGTTGCACTGGATCTTAGTTGAAGCATGCAGAGTCTTTAGTTACAGCATGCAGAGTCTTTAGTTACAGCATGCAGGATCAGGTTCTCTGACTAGGGATCAAAACTGGTCCCCCAGCTTTGGGAGTGTGGAGTCTTAACCACTAGACCACAAAGGAAGTTCCTCATTTTCTTACAAGCAGAAAAAAAAGCAAAGAAATCCAGCTTCACAGGTGTGTTATAAAAACAGAATTATATAATACCTGCAGAAGCATCCACTAAACGTCAGATTCCTAACTGATAAAAATGTGTTGAATAAAAGTTAGTTGCATAACTCTAATAAACAACTGCAGAAATTGTAATAACTGTGCACGTGTGTGTGTGCTTAGTTGTGTCTGACTCTTTGCGACCCCGTGGACTGACTGTAGCCCGCCTGGTTTCTCTGTCCACTGGATTTTCCAGACAAGAATACTGGAACTGGTTGCCATTTCCTGCTCCAGGGGATCCTCCTAATCTAGAGAGCCTAGAGATCGAAACCATATCTCCTGCATTGACAGGTAGATTCTTTACCACTGCACCACTTGGAAAGCCCTAAAAACTGTCTGAAGTTCTGAAGTGAAGTGAAAGTTGCTCAGTCGTATCCAACTCTTTGCAAACCCATGGACTATACCGTCCATGGAATTTTCCAGGCCAGAATACTGGAATGGGTAGCCTTTCCCTTCTCCAGGGGATCTTCCCAACCAAGGGATCAAACCCAGGTCTCTCCCACATTGCAGGCAGATTCTTTACCACAAGGGAAGTCCTAAAAACTGTCTAGGAGCCTGGATATTCAAAAGCACAGAACGCTTCCAGCTTCTTTCATCTTGAATTCCCCGCAGGGTACCCTGGCACTGTCAGTTCAGTTCAGTTCAGTTCAGTCGTGGGACTCTCAAGAGTCTTCTCCAACACCATAGTTCAAAAGCATCAATTCTTCGGCACTCAGCCTTCTTCACGGTCCAACTCTCCCATCCGTACATGACTACTGGAAAAACCATAGCCTTGACTAAATGGACCTTAGTCGGCAAAGTAATGTCTCTGCTTTTGAATATACTATCTAGGTATAGTATATTTTTCTTTATTAGAAAAAAATATTATTTTTATTTTATTTTTATTATATTTATTATTTCTATATTAGAAGAAAATATTACTCCTTTTCTTCCAAGGAGTAAGCATCTTTTAATTTCATGGCTGCAGTCACCATCTGCAGTGATTTTGAAGCCCAAAAAATAAAGTCTGACACTGTTTCCACTGTTTCCCCATCTATTTCCCATGAAGTGATGAGACCAGATGCCATGATCTTCGTGTTCTGAGTGTTGAGCTTTAGGCCAACTTTTTCGCTCTCCTCTTTCACTTTCATCAAGAGGCTTTTCAGCTCCTCTTCACTTTCTGCCATAAGGGTGGTGTCATCTGCATATCTGAGGTGACTGATATTTCTCCCGGCGATCTTGATTCCAGCTTGTGTTTCTTCCAGTCCAGAGTTTCTCACGATGGACTCTGCATATAAGTTAAATAAGCAGGGTGACAATATACAGCCTTGACGGACTCCTTTTCCTATTTGGAACCAGTCTGTTGTTCCATGTCCAGTTCTAACTGTTGCTTCCTGACCTGTATACAGAATGTGCCAAATGTGCCACTCAATTCTTTGTGTAAGTAGATATTGAGCAATGCTCTTTATTCTTTTTGTTTACAGTTCTATATATTTTGCCTGGATTTTCATGATATTTCTGATCCCTTGTTATTCCACGTTGTTTGAAAGTGAAAAACTTACATAGCCAAAATTATGGAAAAGTTGGGAAAACAACTTTAAGTATTTCCCAATCAATAAAAAGAGGGAAAACAAAGTATTCAGCTGTGGCCAAAAAATGGGATGTTGACGGTTTCATCGACATCTTGAAAGAAGACACTAAGGGATTAACAGAGGAGCAGAGAGAAACGTTAAGTACAAAAGATTCTTAATATCTCATACTTCTGGGAGATTGAAAGGTTTTTCCCAAGGCAATTCTGACTATGGAGTGTGGAGCTTTCCCTTCCAGCACTGATCTTTGACCCTAACCCAAAGATTAGTGAAACTCCCCAGTTCTGTTCTGTTTCTCTTCTGTTCACCCAACTTCTCAGCAGGATAAGAGAGCATGGCCTGAGGTCAAGGCCGGGGAGAAGATGGAAAGCTGCTAAATCGGTTCTGGGTAGGGGGAGAGGGTTGAGAGGGCATCCAGATTCAAGGGAATCAGCCACTTACGAAATAGAACTGTTATCACTCTCTTCCCCACCAGATATTTGCAAAGTTCTGCTTTCCCACAGCATTGCTGCCAAACCAGAAGTCTATCCTTTTAACATTTGGCCCTTGACTCTGAGTACTGATGCAGTGCGAATTTACTGCCAGATACCAGCAAAAAAAAAGGATCAGCTATACTTTTTTGTTTCAGAGCTGAAAGACCCAAATGAGCACTTGTGAAACCATTAAACAACACTCCAAGCGTGAATTCTAGTTATTCATTTCCAAGCATAAGAGGCCCATAGGGTATTCAGCACAATGAATGAAGAGACTCCACCATCAACATGGTACTCTGTGAAATTTCCCAAAACCATAGCAGAAAGACCCTAAAAGGTTAAAAGAGAAAAGAAAAGAAAACACATGTTCTATAGAAAGACCAGAGCTACAGATAGAGTCAAGCTTCTCCATATTGGGCTTGAGTGCTAGAAATCAATGGGTCAGTGACTTCAAAAGTCAGAGGGAGGGACTTCCCTGGTGGTCCAGTGGTTAGGAATCCATCTGCCAATGCAGGGGACACTGGTTCAATCCCTGACTTGGGAAGATCCCACATGCCAAAGAGCAAATAACCCCAAGCAACAAAACTATTAGTCTGTGCTCTAGAGCCTGGAAACACAAACTATTGAGCCCACATGCCATCACTGCTGAAGCGTTTTTTCCCTACAGCACTGCAACAAGAGAAGCCACTGCAATGAGAAGCCTCCCAACCCCCTGCTCACTGAAACCAGAGAGAAGCTTGAGCAGCAGTGAAGACCCAGCACAGCCAAAAGTAAATAAAATTATATATATATTAAAAAAAAAAAAAAAAAAGAATATGCCTTGCAATGTAGGGGATGAGAGTTTGGTCCCTGATCAGGGAACTAACAGCCCACATACCACAGAGCAAATAAGCTTGTGCACTACAACTAGAGAGTCCTTGTGCCACAACCAAAACCTGATGCAGCCAAAAAAAAAAAGGAAAATTATTTTCAATCCAGAATCCCACTTTTCCCATCAGGTGACCAAAGTATTGGAGCTTCAGCTTCAGTATCAGTCCTTCCAATGAATATTCAGGGTTGGTTTCCTTTAGGATTGACTGGTTTGATCTCCTTGAAGTCCAAGGGACTCTCAAGAGTCTTCTCCAGCATCAGTTTGAAATCATCAATTCTTCAGCGCTCAACTTTCTTTATGGTCCAACTCTCACTCACATTCATACATGACTACTGGAAGAACCATAGCTTTGACTATAGTCATTTTTGTCAGCAAAGTGATGTCTCTGCTTTTTAATATGCTGTCTAGGTTTGTCATAGCTTTCGTTTCAAGGATCAAGCGTCTTTTAATTTCATGGCTGCAGTCACTGTCCGCAGTGATTTTAGAGCCCAAGGAAATAAAATCTGCCGTTGTTTCCATTGTTTCCCCAACTATTTGCCATGAAGTGATGGGACCGGATGCCATGATCTTAGTTTTTTGAATGTTAAATTTTAAGCCAGCTTTTTCAATCTCTTCTTTCACCTTCATCAAAAGGCTCTTTGCTTTCTGCCATTAGGGTGGTATCATCTGCATACCTGAGGTTGTTGATATTTCTCTCAGCAATCTTGACTCCAGCTTGTGCTTCATCCAGCCCACCATTTCTCATATGTGCTCTGTGTAGAAGTTAAACAAGCAGGGTGACAGTATACAGCCTTGACATACTCCTTTCCCAATTTGGAACCAGTCCACTGAAGTATGTACTTCAGCAGCATGAAGTAGCAAATAAAGAAGGGGAAAAAAATACATGAGGTCCAGGATATAGGTAAGAGGATGTAAATCCCAGGATGACAATCATGTAGCCAAGAGAGTACCTATAACTAATTCAGGTTGGTGCAGCAAGATAGAACAATCCAAGAGGAAGGTCTCTAGAGTGAGGGAAAAGAAGTAGGATTGATAGACTGATATTGAAACATTTGGAAAGTAATATTTTTAGGCCATTGATAGATATGATGTAGATAAATGGTGTACAACTTGTACATCAACTGGCTTTGTAGTGGACAAAATCTACATAGTCATGATAAGATAAATAATTGTCAATTTAACTAAAAAAATGTGATACAACTATTGAGAAGATGAATCAGGAAAAATGAGGCGTTTAGGGGTGGAATAAGAACCCTAAATCTGCATCTCTTATTACCCAAAGGGTAATGAATAACATTTGAAATTAATAAAGCAAGGGAAACAGCATGAATTGCTATAATTGAGAAATCTAGAACTAAAGAAAAAGTTGAAAGTGGTTACCTCTAGGAGCAAAAATGAGGATGACAGTGAGGAATGAGGTAGGAAGCCTGAAGTAATTACTAACTTTTCTAATACTATATGTTTACTTTTTTACAGCTATGTGCATTGCTTGTAGTACTTTTTTATTCTGGTAAAATTTCCATGACATAAAATTTACCATTTTAACCACGTCAGAGTGTACAATTCAGTGGCATTAAGTACATTCATATTATTGTGCCACCATACACAATCCATCACCAGAACTTTTCCATCACCCCAAACTGAAACACTACCTTCTCAATCCTCCCTTCCTCAAATGCTTGGGAACCACTGGTTTACTTTTTTTCTCTATGAATTTCACAATTCTATGTAACTCACATTTGTGAAATGCTACAATATTGGTTGCTTATCAGCATATTTCACTTTAGCATAATGTCTTCAAGATTCATCCATGATACAGCATGTGTCAGAATTTCCCTCCTTTTTAAGGCTGAGTAAACATTCCACTGCATGTATATACCATATTTGGTTCATCCATTCATCTGACACCAGACACTTGGGTTGTTTCCACCTTTCAGCTATTTTGAATAGTGATTCTATTAACATTGTTGTGAGTATCTGAGTCTCTGCTTTCAGTTCTTCTGAGTATATACTTAAAGGTGCAATTACTGGAGCACGGGATAACTCTGCTTAAGTTTTTAAGAAATCGTCGTAGGGTTTTTCATGGTAGCTGCACCACTTTACCGGAGAAGGCAATGGCACCCCACTCCAGTACTCTTGCCTGGAAAATCCCATGGACAGAGGAGCCTGGTAGGCTTCAGTCCATGGGGTCGTTAAGACTCGGACACGACTGAGTGACTTCACTTTCACTTTTCATTTTCATGCATTGGAGAAGGAAATGGCAACCCACTCCAGTGTTCTTGCCTGGTAGGAGGCCATCTTTGGGGTCACACAGAGTCAGACATGACTGAAGCGACTTAGCAGCAGCAGCAGCAGCACCACTTTATATTCCCATTGGCAAAACTAGGGTTCCAATTTCTCGACTTCCTGACCAACACTTGGTATTTTCTGATTTTCGTTTCTCTGTTTTGTTTTGCTTTTATACTAGCCATCCTAATTGGTGTGAAGTAGGATCTTACTGTAATTTTGATTTGTATTTCTCTAATAATCAGTGATGTTAGGCATCTTTTCCTGTGTTATTTGCCATTTGTATATTTTCCCTGGAGAAATGTCTGCTGCTGCTGCTAAGTCGCTTCAGTAGTGTCCGACTGTGCGACCCCATAGACGGCAGCCCACCAGGCTCCGCCATCCCTGGGATTCTCCAGGCAAGAACACTGGAGTGGGTTGTCATTTCCTTCTCCAATGTATGAAAGTGAAAAGTGAAAGAAGTCGCTCAGTCGTGTCCAACTCTTAGCGACCACATGGACTGCAGCCCACCAGGCTCCTCCGTCCATGGGATTTTCCAGGCAAGAGTACTGGAGTGGGGTGCCATTGCCTTCTCCAAGTTCTTTGCTCATTTTTTTGAATTGGGTTTTTTGTTTGCCTTTATTCCTTTGAGATAGAAACAAAGCATCAAATTGTGGTGCTGGAGAAGGCTCTTGAGAACCCCTTGGACTGCAAGGAGATTAAACCAGAAACTCCTAAAGGAAACGACTCTGAATATTCATTGGAAGGGCTGATGCTGAAGCTAAAGCTTTGAAACTTTGGCCACCTGATGAGAACAGGGGACTCATTGGAAAAGATCCTGATGCTGTGAAAGATTGAGGGCACAAGGAGAAGGGGGCAATAGAGCATGAGATGGCTGGATGGCGTCATCAACTCAATGGACATGAGTTTGAGAAAACTCCGGGAGGTAGTGAAGGACAGGAAAGGCTGGCGTGCTGCAGTCCATGGGGTCACAGAGTCAGACACAACCGAGCGACTGATCAACAGCTGTGGTATCTGACACTTTCTGATGAGTTGGCCTAGAACTAGAAGCTCTAAGGCTCTGTCTCCTGCAGCAACACACTGCCTCCCAGCCTTCACATTCCCCTTGCTCACTTTTAAGGAGGTATTTTTCTGTGCAGTCCCCTAGCTGCTGCCCGTGGGAGGGGATGGTTGTGCTCATTGTAAGTAAATGATGGCGTTCACACAAGTGGTGGGAAAAGTATTTCAATGGTTTATTTCACTTTGAGGTTGTAGGTACAGTGTGTAGGAAGTGGCGTGTCAGGGCCGTGCAAACATAAGAGGGTTTTTCCTAATAAGAAGCCTGCTATGATTCAGAGCAAGGGTTGAGGAAACATTGATCATGGGCCCAATTCAGCTTGCCACCAGTTCTTGTAACTGACTGGACCACGGTCACAGGTGTTTGTTTACATATTCTGTCACTACTTTCACGCCCAAGTCAGGTAGTTGTAACAGAGATCACATGACACAGATTTCAAAGTATTTACTATATGACCTTTTGCATCAGAAAGTGTCCCAATCCCTGGTCTTCAGTCTGTTGAGGAGGGGAAACGAGGCTTCCAGCAAAGCCTGGAGAGATTCAGGAAGGCTTCCTGAAGGTGTCTGCTGCTGCTGCTAAGTCACTTCAGTCATGTCCGACTCTGTGCGAGCCCATAGATGGCAGCCCACCAGGCTCCCCCGTCCCTAGGATTCTCCAGGCAAGAAGGTGTCTAGCATCCTTTAAAGTATCTGTTCTGGATGTGTGAGATATGAGTGATGGTAGCCATATACCAAAGTAAATCTAAGTGCATGTGACTTTGCTTGCATATGACAGCCTGAGGGAGGCTCCTAGTTGGCTTGTGCCCATTGTTCCCCTCCAAGGGATGCTATGCTCATAGGAAAGGATAGAAACAAAAATGATATTGTACTATTAGAAACAAAAAAAACTTTGTGATTATTTGCATCTTTGTGAAGGTTTTAGGGTGTCACATTATTTGCTTGGTGACCCCTGATGAGACATAACGAGGTCATAAACTCTTTGACCACCCATCCCAACCCATCTGTAGGAGTTCAAACACCCTTGGCGGCCCCAAGGTCAAGAAGCACAGCAGAGCTGTGGACTGCCACATTCCAGGACAATCCACAAAAGCCACCACATTGGGAGAGTAAGTGATGCCTTCCTTGTTGGGTTTCTGCCCATTCATCGCTAGCCCTGGGTAGAACAACTGAGGCCACAGGGTTCACAAAACATGTGGTTTATTTACAATGATCAACTGTACCTGCAGGAGCATCACCAGGTGGCTGTACCTACGAAATTCTCAAGCACACAGATTCGGGACACAGTTTTTTCCTTACAACCCAAGATTATTCTCCACAATTGTGGTGTATTCCTCAAACAATGGTAAAGAAAATTTACTTGAAGCTTGAATATAAGGCAAAGATGTAAAATGTCCTTTCAATGGCTAACAGGCTCAGCCAAAGATTACTTAATTATTTATGAGAATGTTCCTATGTTTTGACTTTTAGAAGAATTGAGACATTTTAAAATTACATGCTGATCTTTCCTTTGAGACAAAAAAGCAACAAATTGTGGTGCTGGAGAGGATCTTTACCATCTGAGCCACAAGGGAAGCCCTGGAGAAGAATCTTGAGAGTCCTTTGGACAGCAAGGAGGTCTACCCAGTCTATCCTAAAGGAAATCAACCCTGAATATTCATTGGAAGTACTGATGCTGAAGTTGAAGCTCCAATACTTTAGCTGCCTGGTGTGGAGAGCTGACTCATAATGAATGGCCCTGATTCTGGCAGAGATTGAAGGCAGGAGGAGAACGGGGTGGCAGAGGGTAAGAGGCCTTCCCAGGTGGGGCTAGTGGCAAAGAATCTTCTGCCAATGCAGGAGGCATAAGAAATGCAGATTCGATCCCTGGGTCCTGAAGATCCCCTGGAGGAGGACATGGCAACCCACTCTAGTATTCTTGCCTGGAGAATCCCATGGACAGAGGAGGCTCATGGGCTACAGTCCATAGTGTCACAAAGAGTCGGACACAATGGAAGTGATTTGCACAGCACAGAGATAATGAAGAAGAGAGCAGCCTTGTATGCTACAGTCCATGGGTTTGGGAAGAGTTGGATACGACTTAGTAACTAAACAACAAGAAAATGTTAAAAGCAATATTCAAACGCCAACAAGCAAGTAGGGTTTCAAAGCAAGGATGCTTAGATGGTTTCTTGTTTTTGTCTTGTGAATCTTAGTTCCTGACCAAGGGTCAACTCTGGGCCCTCAGCAGTGAGAGCACGGAATCTTAACCACTCCATCCAGTGGAAATTCCAATGGAAATGAAAAATTTCCAAATGGAATTCCCATCCAGTGGAAATTCCCTAGATGGTTTCTTAAATGTGAGGCAGGGCACGACTTCTGTATTACCACAAACTGTTGAGGTTCCAGGCATTGTCCATATGAAGTGTATTATACACCCTTATGTCAAGAAAATCTCTGGATTTCTCTGCAAGGTCTCACTCCCCTCCTAAAACTCCTATCTTGCAGGATAGAAAAAGTCATTTTCTGTTTTGCAGGATTTTTCTCCAAGCCTCCTGGGACACATTCCTAAAATACTCCCTGGAGGACAGTGTTTCCAGCAAGCTAACTGAATCCTTCTGGGGGAAGTCCACTTCTACCACCTCCTTCTCTATTCTCAGTGCTATCTCTGCTTATCACCTGTGTGACTAAGGAGAGCCTTTAACCATGACCGAATAGAAATGTGACACAGAGTAAGTGATGTTGCTGATGGAAGAGGTGGCTCAATGGGACCTGAAACCTGCATGAGCAGCTGCCCTCATGACTGCATCTGGGGTTCAGTATAAGTGTACATTTTATCCTCTTGACATCACATCTCCTTAAGTTCCTTTAAAGTTCATCCCCCTCCACTACTTTTTGAAATTATTGCTAGTATTCTCAATCAACCACTGAACAATTGAGATGGTGTGGAATAGAGGATGAGAGTACAGACTATAAGGGGCTTCCTTGAGGGCTCAGACAGTAAAGAATCTGCCTGCAATGTGGGAGACTCAGGTTCAATCCTTGGGTTGGGAAGATCGCATGGAGAAGGGAATGGCTACCCACTCCAGTATTCTTGCCTGGAGAATCCCATGGACAGAGCCGCCTCGAGGGTTACAGTCTGTGGGATCACAAAGAGTCGGACACAACTTAGTGACTAAGCATGCACGCACATATATACTCTGAAGCCAGAGTCCTTAGGTTTCCATCCAAGCTCGGCTATGTGTTAGCTGAGCCACCTTGACAAATCCTCTAACCCCTCTGTAAATCGGTCTGCTCATCTGTAATACTGGAGAAGGCAACGGCACCCCACTCCAGTACTCTTGCCTGGAAAATCTCATGAGCGGAGGAGCCTGGTAGGCTGCAGTCCACGGGAATGCTAAGAGTTGGACACGACTGAACGACTTCACTTTCACTTTTCACTTTCATGCATTGGAGAAGGAAACGGCAACCCACTCCAGTGTTCTTGCCTGGAGAATCCCAGGGACGGGGAGCCTGGTGGGCTCCCATCTATGGGGTCGCACAGAGTCGGACACGACTGAAGCGACTTAGCAGCAGCAGCAGCAGCATCTGTAATATGTGCTTCATTAGGTTCTGAAGTTAAATACATGAAAAGCGCTCCCAGCAGTGCCTGGTACATGGTGAGCACTGCACACACTTGAAGCTCTTTGAGATGATTACTATCATGGCATTAAGTACCCAGAAGGGTGCTTAACCAACACTTACCAATGATGTCCTCTGAGGAGCAGGATTTAGGAAGGGAGGTTGTTGAGGTTAGGATTTTGATTTCTAACTCATGCACCTCTGTATTGTTTGAATTTATTACTTTTTATTAGAAGCAACATAAGGAAAACAATTTTAATGGCATCTGGCTAAGAGAATATAAAACAATCTCTCCAAACCTCCCATTAAAAGCTAAGAAGACACAAAGCTTTTTTAAAAAAAATCCACTCGAATATTTAAAACTAATGTTACCAACCTAAGGTTTGGAACCTGCATGAATTTTCTGTATCTACAAGACTAATTGAGGCAAAGTAGGGGAGGGAAATGGTATCACTGGCCCATCTGGGCTCCACTTCCCAACAAATAGGTACTCAGAACTTCTCAGCCTTTAGCAATGAAAATTTAAGCTCAGTACCAATCAGAAAACAGAGTAGCAGTCTCCACTTCACAATGAGCTTTTTTGTTTTGAGCCAAGCAACCAGATGTGGCCATGCTTTCCCCATCAGCTTCTCTTTCTACATTCAGTTTAAAACTACAGCTCCCAGAAAACCACTCGGTAGGAATGGGGATCTGAAAGAGGTACAGGTATAACTGACAACAAAGCAAGGTCTCTGCCCCACCCATCCTACTTTAATATTCTGGAAAAGTACATGGAAACTTGTTTGTTTAAGGGGCAAGGGCTCAAGTAACCTCTTCTTTGTGCTAGTCCTGTGTGAAGCACTTGAAGACATTAGAAAATAGGAATGAGGAAGGAAAGTTATAAAAGCGCAGACAGATGACACAGGGCAGTAGAAACTCAAGAAACAGGATAGCCAGGGCAACCCCAGAGTCCCTGCAGGAATGACAGCCTCAGCAAGCACACCCCAGTGGGTGGCCCCCGGGGCCACTAGTCAGAATGTGCAGGGGACAGAATCTCCTTCCATGATGGCATCTGAAGGAGGATCCAAAGGAAACAGTCACATTATGAACTGCTTTTGCTCTTGTGGGAATAATTTACTGCTCCTAAGAACTCAGGCTCCTTCCTTACCAATTTCAGAACCGTCATTAAATGTAATCACCACAGTATTCACTATGCCAAAAACATGGACACAGTTACTGTCTTAAAGAAAATGTATCATGAACTGATGCAGTCACTTTGGAAAACAGTCTGGCAGTTACTGAAAGTACTAAACATCAAGCTATCATATGACCCAGCAATGCCACTCCCAAGTATATTCCCAGGAGAACTGAAAACATACATGCATGCCAAAACTTGTACACAAATATTCATAGCAGGATTACCCATGACAGCCAAAAAGTGTTGTATCATGAACTGATGCAGTCACTTTGGAAAACAGTCTGGCAGTTACTGAAAGTACTAAACATCAAGCTATCATATGACCCAGCAATGCCACTCCCAAGTATATTCCCAGGAGAACTGAAAACATACATGCATGCCAAAACTTGTACACAAATATTCATAGCAGGATTACCCATGACAGCCAAAAAGTGGAAACAATCCAAATGGCCGTCAATTGAGAATAGATAAACAAAATGTAGCACAGTCATGCTATCCTATCATAAAAGGGAATGAAGTACTGCTGCTGCTGCTGCTGCTAAGTCGCTTCAGTCGTGTCCGACTCTGTGCGACCTCATAGACGGCAGCCCACTAGGCTCCCCATCCCTGGGATTCTCCAGGCAAGAACACTGGAGTGGGTTGCCATTTCCTTCTCCAATGCATGAAAGTGAAAAGTGAAAGTGAAGTCGCTCAGTCGTGTCTGACTCTTAGCGACCCCATGGACTGCAGCCTACCAGGCTCCTCCATCCGTGGGATTTTCCAGGCAAGAGTACTGGAGTGGGTTGCCATTACCTTTTCCAAATGAAGTACTGATAAGTGCTAAAATGTGAATAAACCTTGAAAACATTATGCTTAGTGAAAGAACCAAGACATAAAAGGACACATACTGTATAATTCTATTTATATGAAAAGTCCAGATTAGATAAATCCAGAGTAATACAAAGTATATTAGTGGTTGGCAGAGGATAGGAAGAGAGGAGAATGGGAGTAATTGATAACAAGTATGAGAGTGAGGAAATGTTCTTTCAGCATGAGGAAAATGTTCTAGAATTAGGTAGTGGTGATGGATGCTTGAAATGATTGAGGGCAGGAGGACAATGGGGATGACAGAGGATGAGATGGTTGGATGGCATCACCAACTCAATGGACATGGGTTTGGGTGGACTCCGGGAGTTAGTGATGGACAGGGAGGCCTGGTGTGCTGCAGTTCATGGGGTCACAAAGAGTCGGACACAACTGAGCGACTGAACTGAACTGAACTGATGGTTGTGCAACCATCAGAATATACTAAAAACCACTCACAATACTTTAAATGGGTGAATTTTATCTCATGTTTATGATACCGCAATAAAACTGGTATATTAAAAAAAAAAAAAAAAAGATCTACCCACCCACCCACAACACCACCACCAAAAGTTAATACAAGGGTTTGAGGGAAGTATGGCCAGGGTGTCAATTTTTATTTCTACTTCTCTAGGAGTTTTGTTTTGTTTCAAAATTTCCCTCTCTGATGTGCAGCTATTACTTCACCAACTGAAGCACTGAGATCAGAGAGACTCTGCTGGATGATTCAAATCCAAACTCTTTCTGGGTGAAAGAAAGAATCTTGGGCAAGTCAATTATTCTATATCTCAGTCTCCTCATGAAAAAGTGGGGGGTAAGATCACTGACCTCGCAGGGTACTTGTGAGTTTAATAAGAGAATGCAGTAAAGGATTTAGATCAGAGCCTGGCATATTAGTAAGTATTCAAGAAATATCAGCTGCCATCATTTTTGTTATTATGAATACAACACAGTAAAATAATACTACTTATTATTACAGGTAGCACTTACACAGCACTGTTACAGCATTTTACAGAATCTTAAGGTGTTCAGTCCTCATTACTGCCTTGTGAGATAAGTACTCTTATGCCCATTTTACAGATGAGCATTTACTGTGAAGTCCATGAACTTGACAGTGTTGTGCACTCTGTATATACATTTTGTGGACATTTAGGAGCACGTGAAGAGCATAGAGAGCTGAGGTAATCAGGGAGGACTTCATGAAGTAAGTGACCTTGGAAGGGTGGGAAAGTGTGGGGAGGGCCTTGAAGGTGAAATGGAAGCTGCCAAGAGGTGGAAAAGGTCAACATTTATTTACTGTGAGTGACAAATAGTTTCAGTGTTATGTTATATTCTGCACCTCGGAAATAACTACTAATTAGGAAAATTTTAAATATTTAATCACCATATTCTAAAGGGATAAAACATTTTATTTCCCTCAGTCTTTGACCTTCTTACGTATACATATAAGAAACAGTTGCTAGTTAGAAAAATTAGTAAATGATGGTTTTCTTTCTTCTTTCTAAAATAAACCTTAGTGTTTTAATTCCATTTGCCTGTTTTAGTTACTACACCTTGGAGATTTTTTTCCACATGGATCTACCGCACCCTTTGTTACAACTGCATAATATTCCACAGCAAACAGCAATATTCTGTGACTAATTTCTCTATTCTCCTACTGATCAGTTTTCCATTACAAGCGCTGTTTGTAAATACAGTACTGTTGTTTGTGATCCTGTAGTAGTATCTTTGTTCGAGCCTTTTCTTGGATTGTTTCCTTTTGTTTTTGTTTGTTCTTTCATTCTTGGATTGTTTTGAGTGCTACTCTGAGTTATCAATTGGAGTAGAAAAAGGCAACCGTGTTTAGTATTCCTGACTGAAAAAAGATTCCAAGGACAGAGGAGCCTGGCAAGCTACAATCCCTGAGGTTGTAAAGAGTCGGACACGACTGATTCCAAGCACGATGCCACGACTGAGATATCAACAGATAACAGGAAGCGGAAATGCTGGGTCATAGATCCAATTTTTAAAACGCGAATCAAGCAGGAGGCAAATGGAAATTTTCTGTACCTTCGTTTCAATTTTGTTGTGAATGTAAAACAGCTCTAAAAAAAAAAAAAAAAAAAAACAGCAGTCCTTAAATCAAATCAGAGATTAGGCCGGCTCGCATCCCCACTCCGCTTGCATACCAGGAACCCAGACCGAGAGCCGGGGGATCGAGGAGCTCGAATCCGCTAGGCTGCTCGGGTCGAGATCGCGCCGAGCGCAACCATCCCGACAAACGCTTGAGGTGCGAGGACACCGTGACCTACTACCCTCCGTGCACGCGCTCTGGCCCCGCCTCCCAGCCTCTTTCATTGAGAAACGCCTTAGCGATCACGTGAAAGAGGCATGCCGGCTGAGTGACGTCATGCAGCGCGGACCAATGGTAGCTTCTGTTTATGTCGGGGGGGTGGTGGTGGTCGGAATATTCATCCCCACTTCGCCGTCGCCGCGCCGCCCTCTAGCGCGGGTGGTGAGCGCCGAGCCAGAGCGGGAGGCGGCCCGGCTGCAGCGCTACGGGGAGGGCCGCGCCGGCTCCTTCTGCAGGTCTCCGTCAGCTCCCCTCGCCGTCACTGGGGCGCCGTGCTGCTCCAGGCCGGGGCGGAAGCTGCGGCCTTCGCGGGCGGCCGGATCCGCGTCCCGCCTCAGCGCCCGGAGGACATGCGGGAGAGAGAATGAGCCAGAGGGACACGCTGGTGCATCTGTTTGCCGGAGGGTACGTTGCAGCCGGGGCTTGCGGACGGTGGTTCAGGGCTCCGGGCTGCGGCCGAGGGCCGTGGCCTGAGACGCGGGCTAGAAGGGTGAGGGGGATGCGGCCCGGAAGCGCAGGCGTGAGGGGACTGGAGCTGGGGGCCGAAGAAGCCCCGAGGGCTGAGGCCCAGGCGGGGAGGGTGGGAGGGCGAAGCCGGCTGGACGTCGGGCCTTGGGCCCGCGGAGCCGGAGCGAGGCCTGGGGAGTGGCTGGCGGCGCCGGGGTCCACGTAGGCCCAGCCCCCGCGCCGCGGCCTAGCGGGCGTCGGGGATGCGCGGCGTGGAGGGTGGGAGGGCGAAGCCGGCTGGACGTCGGGCCTTGGGCCCGCGGAGCCGGAGCGAGGCCTGGGGAGTGGCTGGCGGCGCCGGGGTCCACGTAGGCCCAGTCCCCGCGCCGCGGCCTAGCGGGCGTCGGGGATGCGCGGCGGCGGGAGGACAGTAGCTGCAGGCCTCACGTAGGTTGTCCGGCCTGGTCGGGGGCGGAAAGTGCGGAGGCCGAGGACAAAATGGGCGCCGCACCTCCTCCTCCTTCCCTCCCTGGCGCGCGGGCTGCGGCGGGGCCTCACGTAGCTCACGCCCCTCCGCGGACCTCGCGCGGCTGATTTCCGGGCCCTAGTCAGCCCCGGTGAGTCGTCCTGGGGCTTCCGGCTCCAGCGGGAAAGCTTTGGGGTTCGGTTGCTCGCTGTCTGTGTGTTTCTAGCTCAGAAATTTTCCTTTCTGAGCTTTTCCAGGTTGCGAGGTGCTGTCTCAAAGCGACAGTGCGTCCGGGGTCAGATTCTTTTCCTGAAAATCAACCCTCCTGCACATCCGCTGCTTTTCGTCCGCTTAAAGAAGAAAAGTGGGGGTAGGAGAGAGGTTAGAAGCTTTGACAATACTTACTGTGTGTACAAGGTTAAGACTAAAAGTCTTAGTTCCCTGTTTGCTAGCCTGAGTGCTACAGATCTTTTGTTCAGCCAACTTAGTCTCCTTTTTTAGGCTGTTCTTTCCAAATTTGGAGAGGCATAGCAATTTTAAATTTAGGAGTGATTTCTTTTTTGCAGGGTCATAAAGAGTCTTATCAAAAATGGATACGACGAATTATGCTGAGGTTCTTTTCTGCCTTTGTGACCATATAAAGTCGCATCCCCTCAAAGCATGCAGTTTGTTTCTGAATCAGCTACTTTAAGAATATTAAACTAATACATATGCGGTTCTGTTCACAGTGGCTTCATTGGAGTTAGACGTGTGGACTCTATTGCCAGTGATGACCATGCTTCCCTTAGCTTAGCACATTGACTCAACAAACACTGCACACCACTTGTGGACCAGGCACTGTTCTGACATTAAAGTACTTTTCATTTAGTTTGTGAGACTCAGTTTTGGCAGGGTTTGCTTTCTATATTATATGTTTACCAGTAATCTTGGCAAATTAAATCATTTTAAAACCCATTAGCCATGTAGGTATTCTTGTAAAGATGTCTTGTTGTGCAAATAATTGAGTTCCCTCCTGTAATTAGATTATAAGATAATTCTTGAAAGTTAGACACACATCTCCTTCTGGCCACGATTTTAATCTGAGTGAGAAATGGACAAACTCTTTGATCTCAGTTGCTTCATCTCTGAAATGAGGACTTTGAGACGGTTTCTAAGGCCCTGTTCTAGGTCCTAAAATTTTTATTGCTCTACATACTGTCAAGTTTTGTTTAAAATGTGCTCAGTCACATCCGACTCTTTGTGAACCTATGGACTGTAGCCCTCCAGGCTCCTCTGTCCATGGGATTTTCCAGGCAAGAATACTGGAGTGGGTTGCCATTTCTTTCTCAAGGGGATTTTCCCCACCCAGGGATTGATCCCTCATCTCCTGCCTTGCCAGGCAGATTCTTAACCACCGAGTCACCTGGGAAGCCTTGTTAAAAATAGGGCATATTTATTTGCAATGTTAGCTTGATTGCACTAACTTCCCAATTTGGGAGCCCCTCTACCCCTCCACACCTCCATACTCCAGTATTTTGGCCGGGAGAATTCCATGGTCTCTATAGTCCATGGGGGTCACAAAGAGTCGGACACGACTAAGCAACTTTGACTTTTCAGTAGCTCCCAAAAAAGAACTTAGTGTGTGCAGGTTATTTAGAGTCTTAAATGAAGTACTTGTTTATAGTACCTGACATAAGATAGATGCTCAGCCTTATAAATTCTTCCTTTGCATCCTGTCTCCATTATATGTAGTTGCATAAGTTATTTCAGTAAAATTTGGCTTATCTTTCTTAGAGAAACATTAGAACTAGGAACGATGGTAAAGATCATCTGACTTAGCTCTTTCAAAATATGGGGAAATACGAAGATATAAAAAATGTGCTTATCCAACATCAAACAACTTTTCATACATGTTGAGTAAGAGGTAAATAATCTCTAAAGAACCTTCCAGCTCTGTTTTAAATGAAATCAGTGCTGTGGAATGTTCTGAAAATCTGTATGCTAACCATTGTAGAAACGCAAATTGACTTGTAACATCGTTCTTCATTGAAGATGTCTGGATGGTTCACCTGCTAAATAATCTGCCTGCCATTGCAGGAAACATGTTCCATCCCTGGGTCGGGATGATCCCCTGGAGAAGGAAATGGCAACCTTCTCCAGGATTCTTACCTGGAGAATCCGGTGAATAGAGGAGCTTAGTGGTCTACAGTCCCTAGGGTGGCAAAGAGTTGGACACAACTGAGTGTGCACACACACAGTATATCTCAAGTTGTGCATTTAGGCAATCATTTCTTGGACGTTCTTTATAGAAAACTAGATTTCATTTTTTTATCATGATAGATTTATGTAAATTAAGAGTTAGGGAAACTTACTTTTTACTTTAATAATAACCAGATAGAGAAGAGGAATTCTTTTTATTAGCTGTTGTGCAAGAACCAAAAACCTTTCACAGTCACATTTAATCATTAGACAAAAATCATTTTAAGATAGAGCCTTTGAATTGTTTTCTTGATGATTATAATAGTATTTATTAAAATATGTGTTTGCATCTCAGATTTTTAGGAGCTTTGAAGTGATATTAAATCAGAAAATTTTGAAACATTCTAGCATTGGAGAAGGAAATGGCAATCCACTCCAGTATTCTTGCCTGGAGAATCCCAGGGACGGGATCCTGGTGGGCTGCCGTCTATGGGGTCGCACAGAGTCTTACGCGACTGACGTGACTTAGCAAGCAGCAGCAGCACTGGACCTTGGGTCTGAGTGACAGCCTCACATGTGTAACTCGTGCTTTCTTTAACACACCCTTTGGTCCCGTTAAGTTTTTGTCAGGGTTAATATTCAGAGTAAGGTCATCGGTTAGGTTGATTGTATTAACGGAGGCCGCTCATGACAGCCTGCAAAAAGGATGTAAATACAATTTTATTTTAGCTATACTTTTAATAACAGTGTTCATATATGAAGATTTAAGCAGGATGTTTTTACATTCTTTGGTAGATCTACATTGTTTACTTGTGTGGCAGTTCGGGGTTTTTTTCTATTTGAGAGAGATTGCCACAAACGGGAGGAATAAATCTCCAACTTAGGTGGATGAATTTTTTTCCTGTGTAGCTCCTGTGACAGTGAGAGCTTAAAACATACAGTGGGCAATCTCAGGCTATCTAAGATTGTTTATTTTTATATCCTGGAATTAACCCAGTCATTTATTAAACCATTTATTTTTCGTTTATTCAGTAAGAATCTCTAGTGGGTGTCAGATATCTTGTTTCTGCAGAAATTTTGTCATAATATTTGTTAAATGACTTCACCTGTTTCCTTGTAAGATCTGGGCAGAAGTAGAATACTTAAAAGTATAATGAATGTGGTTTATATACAGTTTACTTTGTCTACATTTTTGCTTAGCCTATTTTCATGATTTTTACAACTTTTTCTCCTTAAAAATACATTCTTTAATTCTGCCTAATAGATTGTAAGACTAAGGTAAGTTGCTTATCCTGATGTAGAATATTCTTGAAGAAACTTACATTCCTGTAAGGAGATTATTGTAGTATAGCATTGTAGGTCAGGAACCCCTGGGAGTTCCCAAGAACTTTTGGTGGTCTGAGATGTTAAAGCTCTTCTCATAAAAATATTAACACATTATTGCCTTTTCACTGTTGATGTTTGGACCGCTGGTGCAAAAGCAGTGATGCCTTAGCATGCTTCAAGGCAGCATCCCCAGACTGTGCCGGTAGTCACTAGCACTTGCACTTTAAAAACACAGGTTCACTTAAGAATGTTTTTGAAACAGTAAAAATTAGTTTTAAATCTTGACACTTGTGTATACAACTGCATTTTATATTCTGCGTGAGAAAATGGGAAACAAGAACAGAGTAGTTCTGCAATTGTTGCAGCCTCACACTGAACTAGCCTCTTTTTTCATGAGAACCACTCAACTGTGACTATTCAGACTTGAATATTTGGCAAATACTTTCTCAAAAAAAAAAAGAAGTGGGCCTGTTGCTTTGAGGAAAACCACTGGTAGCATTTGTTGCCATGTGATAAAATCTGAGATTTTAAACACTAATTGGAACTTTTGAAATCTTGAGTAGATAGGGAATGTAATTTTTAAGATATTGTATAATAAAACGTATCAGCATTTGAAAGACCTGTATAATCTAGTGAACCAGTATTTTTCAAATGACCAGTGCATGATGTTATAGAATAATACATAGGTAAAGGAATCAGAACATAGAGCAATGGGTTTTAATGTAACAGTGAAAGTTTATTGGTGTAGTCCAGATTCCATATTGCAGCTAATTTCAAGAGCCTACCACATGTCCAGTTTTAATGTAATATTGAAAAATGCCCACAATTATCTGAAAAGGGGGGATTGAATTGTTATGCTCAGTAAATTATATCATTAATTAAGGTTTCAGTGCCATGGTTGAGGAAAAAATTGGAGCAGGATAAAAGGGAATAATGGGGGTTGGGGAACACTAGTTCCAAGTAGGGAGTGTTGGTGGAGTCCTAACTGAGAAAGTGACTTTTGAACAAAGACCTGGAGGGGAGAGAGTTAACTGTTTAGGTAGACCAGGCAGTGAAAGGGCCCTTGGGTAAGTATAGCCAGAGTAATGGAGCCGTATTAGCCATTTGGCTTTTTTTCCTGAAATGGGAAGAGGCACTGCAGGAGTTTTCAAGGCTCACTCTGGTTGCCATGCGTAGAGTAGACTGTACATAGGGCGAGGCCAGAGGTGAGGAAATAATTCGGCTGTTGAAATAATCAAAATGAGAGGCAACGGTTCTTCAAAGAAGGTTGTAATCTATGTAACATGTGAAGACAAAGTAGTAACTGCAAGGTTTTTAGTTTGGGCACCTGAAGGGGGAAGAAATTATTGTTTATTGAAATAGGCGAGATTGCAAATGGAATAGGGCTGGGGTGGAGGAAGGTAAGTATATAGTTCCATTTAAGACATAAGTTTGAACAGGGTGCATGTATTAGGCAAGCCCAGAAAGGAGGTCTGGACTAGAAACACACATTTAGTAATTAATGGTATATAGATGGTAACATGAGCTTACTTGATGTCACTAAGGGAGTAAACATAGGGCAAAAAAGAGGACCTCTGGAAATTTCAGCCAAACAGATCAGAACAAGAGGAACCAGCAAAGAAGACCGCAAAAATGACCACAAAAATGTGCTCTGAAAGTCAAATGAAGAAACAAATATATACAATATTAGGAAAGAGTGGCTGATTAGTTGTCCTATGTCATTGTCTGTTAAGATGAGATCTGAGAGTTCTTCATTATTGAATTTAACAGTTGTGGAGACCTTTGGTTACTGTGATTGGCAGTTTTCAAGGCAGTGGAAATTTGCCTTGAGGAGTGGAAATCTGATGGAAGTGGGAGAGAAATTAGACAGTAAATGGAATTTTGACATTTGTTGCTGGGGGGAGCAAAGAAACAAAGCAATAATGGGGGGAGGAAGTTATTTTTACTAAACCTCATACCCTCAGTATATTTTGCTTCTATAGTGAATTTTAATCCTGATACCAGTTTTTCCATGTTTATCTAAGTTGTTGGTTAATGTCTTTTTTTTTTTCAGTATTATTAGTGCTTTGATTTTGCTTTAGCATTTTGAAAAAGCCTAGCTTATTAGTTTTTTTCCTGTATGAGAAACACTACAGTTACCCACCCCCACCAAGTACCATTATTCTCAACCACATCTCACATCTGTCTGACTTTTCATAAGTTATTCTGTCAAGTATATAGGATATGTCTTTGATTCTTCAAGAATTTGTATCTTGCTCAAACATTAAAGCTTCAGAATAAGTACCTCTACAAATACATTATCAGAGAAAACAATTTTCAGTAAGACTTCCTAAACATGGTTTTTCTACAGTTTCAAAGACAGGCTACATTTTTGTGATTGCAGAATTCTGACATTTTTGTCTTTTTCTTAGAGGTGTTTCTTACTTTGACTAATGTCATAATTAGGAAATTACGAGGGAGTGTTACCTGCAGCAGAGAGATAACAAAATATTTTAACCTATTCACTTTGCTTTGCAAAGCTAAACACTGCAGTTGTTTGACAAAATAGGTTTGCTTAATGTTAACAAATGTATTTCTAAAGTACCTATGATATATATGTACATAGATATAAATATATGTGTGTGTGTACACATCAATATTGTGGACCCAAGCAGAATAAACTTTGTCCATTTATGAATTACCTTGCCTAGTAAAAACAAGTGTCCTGATCCATACATGCTCAAAAGGTCAAAATCAAAGATGTATGTGCAACAACCACAGTCTTAAATCCCATTGCTTTTTCATGACCCATCCTTTCCTTGGGGCTTCCCTGGTGGCTCAGACAGTAAAGAATCTGCCTGCAGTACAGGAGACCTGGGTTCGATCCCTGAGTTGGAAAGATCCCCTAGAGAAGGGAATGGCAACCCACTGTAATAATCTTGCCTGGAGAATTACATGGACAGAGAAGCCTGGTAGGCTGCAGTCCATGAAAGAGTCAGACACGATTGAGCAACTAACACTTTCAATTTTCATCCTTTCCTAAGCAGAAACCTGGGGCACCAATTAGATTTCTTCCACAGATATGTCTAGTAAAAGTCTCTAAACCCAGAGAAACTGAATCTAGTGGTTCAGGCCCTTGAGGCTGTCCTGATGATGGCATTCTGCATATGCACCGACCCGAGGGATTTATGACTCTTGGCATCTTAGCTGAAACTGATATGCTTGTTACTCATGTTAGTGAATAATTTCTTTTTCCCTTTCCCTGTCTTCCCCCAACCTCTCAAGTTTCTGATTCCTGTGTTGCTGTAACTTGGGTGCAGGAGAGTACCTATTTTCCCAGATTTTTTTGTGTTTTGTTTTTTAACCAATTTCTTGGTTACATTGTGCCTAGCTTCAAAGGGGGAAAAATTCCATTCTAAGCAGTTTTTAGCCTCTGCTTTACTCTCAAGGGATCTGTACGCCCTTGAGTAGTTAGAATGTCTGACATGTCAAAATTTTTGTCTTCATTTTATACTATAAACAAGTAGAAGCAACATTAGAAAGTTCTGAGATATTTACACTCCCAAATTACCATAGGCTAAAAATGTGTCTACAATCCAGTTAATTCCTGGGGTGACCTGATTTACTTACTGAATAATTTCTCAAACATCATGAAAATAGAATAGTTTTAAATGTCTTGTAAAGATGTTTATTGATAACCATGTTAAACAGTTTTTAAATATTCTCTAAAATCAATTCATAGTTCCATGGTAAGCTCTCACCAAGCAGCCTTGGCCTCATATCTTTTAAAAGTGTGACATTGGTCTTTGAAACTTTAAAATGTGCATTGATCCAAGTATTCATAGTTCTACTAAGAGAATGTAATTGAAGTTTTTTAATCTGGATATAACAAAGGTATAGTTGCTGCTGCTGCTGCTAAGTTGCTTCAGTCATGTCTGACTCTGTGCGACCCCATAGACGGCAGCCCACCAGGCTCCCCTGTCCCTGGGATTCTCCAGGCAAGAACACTGAAGTGGGTTGCCGTTTCCTTCTCCGATGCATGAAAGTGAAAGGTGAAAGTGAAGTCGCTCAGTCATGTCTGACTCTTAGCGACCCCATGGACTGCAGCCTACCAGGCTCCTCTGTCCATGGGGTTTTCCAGGCAAAAGAGTACTGGAGTGGGGTGCCATTGCCTTCTCCGAAGGTATAGTTACATTTAAGTTTTATTTGATTAGAAACCACCCTTGCTACTTTTTTGATGTTGCAGAATAACTATATGCTCTTTTGCTGTCAAAGTTGGCTATTCTTTATTTGGAATTGTTTGCTAATCAAACGTTTTAAAGCAGATATTTGAGACACTTTGAATTATAACTTTTAACAGTAAAGCATCCAACTTAGTACTTTCATTAGTAGCAAATTGCATTGGTGACACCTTGCAATCTTAACTCAGTGGCCACATCACTGAATCACAGGGACTCAGGACCAGTTAGAAGGTTAGACATGAAATGAGGCTCTGCTTTAAGGCACTGCGTTGGAGATGGTAAATAGGGAAAATATGAACGGAAGTTTAGAAGGTAGAGCATGTGAGACGTGAAGATAGTCAGTTATCAAAAGCCTCTGTGTCCCTTTAATTCCCTTTGAACTAATGCTTGTCCTCCAAAACGACAGGAGCATGCTTGATGTGTTAAATTCTAAGAATTAGAGCAGAGGTCAGTGTGGTCGGAGCAGAGTGAGAAGGGAAATAGATGAGATTGTGTAAGGTCTTATAGATCATTGTGAGGACTTTGGCTTTTTGTCTGAATGACATAGGAATTCTTTGAAAAGACTTGATCTGACTTAAGATTTCAATGCAGTCACTTTAGAGTATACATCAGAGGGAGTGGGTCAAGGGTAGAAGCAGAGAGACACTATTTAGAAGGTTGCTCCAGTAACCTTAGTACAGTATTGTGGCTTAGACTAGGGTGGAAATGGTGAGAGGTAGGTCACGATTCAGAATTTATTGTGGAGTTCTGAGTCAAAGACATTTGCACAAAAACACCATTTTTCATGGAGTTCATTGAGTCCCAGAAATGTCAACCACATTCTCCAGTTAAAAACCCTTGCTGTTTTTAAAGGACATTTACTGCTAAAAATTTTGATTAAAAAGTTATTTGAAAATAAAGATGTATACATGAGGTTTTTTAAAAAGCTGCTGAAAAATCATGAAAACCAACATTTCCCTGCTGCCTTAGCCCATGTCTCCCTCCCAGTGGGAACTTCTTATTTTGTTTGTTTAATCATTAGGTTTAGAATTCTAGAATAACTTATCTTCTGCAGTTATTGAGAAATCTGATGCTATTATGGCTTTTTTATGTATGTGATCTTTTGTTCTTTCTAGAAGTCTCTGCTTCTACCCTTGCCCCACTCCCTCCAATGTATACTCAGTATTTTGAGGGATTGTAGTATTGTAACTTGACATGAGTTTCTTGGATCCATTGTACCTGTTAAACCTGAACTCAGAGTTTGAGTTCATGTTCTTCAGAGAATTAGGCTTCTGCCCCTGGAAACAGTTTTACCCACTGTAGGTGGGAGAGGGAGAGAATACAACGTGGGTATCCCACTTTGCTTCATTACCTGTCAGCGTTCAATTCTTTGCCTTATCTCCATCTTGAGTACTTGGTGCTCATGGTCTTTAGACCTCTAAGGGGTCTCAGCAGGGCAGAATTGTTACTGCTGCTATGTTGCTTCAGTTATGTCTGACTCTGTGCGACCCCAGAGATGGCCTCCTACCAGGCTCCCCCATCCCTGGGATTCTCTAGGCAAGAACACTGGAGTGGATTGCCATCTCCTTCTCCAATGCATGAAAGTGAAAAATTAAAGTGAAGTCGCTCAGTCACGTCTGACTCTTAGCGACCTCATGGACTGCAGCCTACCAGGCTCCTCCGTCCATGGGATTTTCCAGGCAAGAGTACTGGAGTGGGGTGCCATTGCCTTCTCCGAAACTCTTTGGTATTTCCTTCTGCAAGCCTTTCTTCTTCTTTGCCAAGACAGTTAATCCTTTCCATTTGCTTCATTGCTTGAAACCTTTCTCCTGTCTTTGTCCTTGTGGCATTTTCCTTTAGACAGTGGAGAGGAGCTAAATCTAATGTAGTTATTCCTGTTTTCACAGAATAAGGATTTTAAATGCTTATCAACAGCAATAGTTTTGTTGTCTACATTGATTAATGATTTCAGTATACAAAATAATTACTTTAACTTAGAGCAGCATGAGAAACACTGGAGTGTTACTCTTGTACTGCATACCTATTGCATTTTATAATGTACTCCTTCAGGACAGTATAAGTGTTTGTGTGTATACCCACTTACACTTAACCCCAGCTCTATACAGTTTAGATCCTCGTGTGTTTTATTTATTGAGGGTTTCTTTTTTTTGAAGGGATCATACTGTATATGTCTAGTTTGTGATCTGGCCCATTAGTAATAGTTCCGTTAAAAAAAAATTAGTTGCTGTTATTAGTAATTGACACTGACAACTTTTTTTTAATTTATGTAACTTGATTGGGGAAGAAATTCGATACTAGCAGAACTATTGGTTGATCCCTCATCCATTGATCCATTGCATCATTTATTCAGTGCTTTATTAAACTGTATTGAAAGATTAATCTACTAATATCTCCAAGCTTCCTAACAACTTAAATGAAGGCTACAAAATGTTTGAGACCCTATTTTGGAAGAGTTGGACATGACTGAGCAACCAGCAGCACTTCACTTTTCTTTGGAGCACAAAAGGCTGTTTGACTTCCGATTTCCATTCTCTGTAGAACAGGTCACTCCTTTGTTGACATGCATAAAATAACATCACATTTTCAGTTCTACTGATGCTATAAATTCAATAGTAGTTTTCCAGCCACATGAGTTATGAACATAAAGTATATTATGTAACCTCAAATCTTTTTAACCATGGAAGGCTTAAATAAGAATGGATGCTCTTAGAATAATGCTGCTTCCTTTGATTTGACAGCTCAGCATCCATCTCAAAGAGAGATAAGAAGGCCTTCCTCAGTAATCAGTGTAAAGAAATAGAGGAAATCAATAGAATGGGAAAGACTAGAGATCTCTTGAAAAAAATTAGAGATACCAAGGGAACATTTCATGCAAAGATGGGCTCAATAAAGGACAGAAATGGTATGGACCTAACAGAAGCAGAAGATAGTAAGAAGAGGTTACATTTTTGTGATTGCAGAATTCTGACATTTTTGTCTTTTTCTTAGAGGTGTTTCTTACTTTGACTAATGTCATAATTAGGAAATTACGAGGGAGTGTTACCTGCAGCAGAGAGATAACAAAATATTTTAACCTATTCACTTTGCTTTGCAAAGCTAAACACTGCAGTTGTTTGACAAAATAGGTTTGCTTAATGTTAACAAATGTATTTCTAAAGTACCTATGATATATATGTACATAGATATAAATATATGTGTGTGTGTACACATCAATATTGTGGACCCAAGCAGAATAAACTTTGTCCATTTATGAATTACCTTGCCTAGTAAAAACAAGTGTCCTGATCCATACATGCTCAAAAGGTCAAAATCAAAGATGTATGTGCAACAACCACAGTCTTAAATCCCATTGCTTTTTCATGACCCATCCTTTCCTTGGGGCTTCCCTGGTGGCTCAGACAGTAAAGAATCTGCCTGCAGTACAGGAGACCTGGGTTCGATCCCTGAGTTGGAAAGATCCCCTAGAGAAGGGAATGGCAACCCACTGTAATAATCTTGCCTGGAGAATTACATGGACAGAGAAGCCTGGTAGGCTGCAGTCCATGAAAGAGTCAGACACGATTGAGCAACTAACACTTTCAATTTTCATCCTTTCCTAAGCAGAAACCTGGGGCACCAATTAGATTTCTTCCACAGATATGTCTAGTAAAAGTCTCTAAACCCAGAGAAACTGAATCTAGTGGTTCAGGCCCTTGAGGCTGTCCTGATGATGGCATTCTGCATATGCACCGACCCGAGGGATTTATGACTCTTGGCATCTTAGCTGAAACTGATATGCTTGTTACTCATGTTAGTGAATAATTTCTTTTTCCCTTTCCCTGTCTTCCCCCAACCTCTCAAGTTTCTGATTCCTGTGTTGCTGTAACTTGGGTGCAGGAGAGTACCTATTTTCCCAGATTTTTTTGTGTTTTGTTTTTTAACCAATTTCTTGGTTACATTGTGCCTAGCTTCAAAGGGGGAAAAATTCCATTCTAAGCAGTTTTTAGCCTCTGCTTTACTCTCAAGGGATCTGTACGCCCTTGAGTAGTTAGAATGTCTGACATGTCAAAATTTTTGTCTTCATTTTATACTATAAACAAGTAGAAGCAACATTAGAAAGTTCTGAGATATTTACACTCCCAAATTACCATAGGCTAAAAATGTGTCTACAATCCAGTTAATTCCTGGGGTGACCTGATTTACTTACTGAATAATTTCTCAAACATCATGAAAATAGAATAGTTTTAAATGTCTTGTAAAGATGTTTATTGATAACCATGTTAAACAGTTTTTAAATATTCTCTAAAATCAATTCATAGTTCCATGGTAAGCTCTCACCAAGCAGCCTTGGCCTCATATCTTTTAAAAGTGTGACATTGGTCTTTGAAACTTTAAAATGTGCATTGATCCAAGTATTCATAGTTCTGCTAAGAGAATGTAATTGAAGTTTTTTAATCTGGATATAACAAAGGTATAGTTGCTGCTGCTGCTGCTAAGTTGCTTCAGTCATGTCTGACTCTGTGCGACCCCATAGACGGCAGCCCACCAGGCTCCCCTGTCCCTGGGATTCTCCAGGCAAGAACACTGAAGTGGGTTGCCGTTTCCTTCTCCGATGCATGAAAGTGAAAGGTGAAAGTGAAGTTGCTCAGTCATGTCTGACTCTTAGCGACCCCATGGACTGCAGCCTACCAGGCTCCTCTGTCCATGGGGTTTTCCAGGCAAAAGAGTACTGGAGTGGGGTGCCATTGCCTTCTCCGAAGGTATAGTTACATTTAAGTTTTATTTGATTAGAAACCACCCTTGCTACTTTTTTGATGTTGCAGAATAACTATATGCTCTTTTGCTGTCAAAGTTGGCTATTCTTTATTTGGAATTGTTTGCTAATCAAACGTTTTAAAGCAGATATTTGAGACACTTTGAATTATAACTTTTAACAGTAAAGCATCCAACTTAGTACTTTCATTAGTAGCAAATTGCATTGGTGACACCTTGCAATCTTAACTCAGTGGCCACATCACTGAATCACAGGGACTCAGGACCAGTTAGAAGGTTAGACATGAAATGAGGCTCTGCTTTAAGGCACTGCGTTGGAGATGGTAAATAGGGAAAATATGAACGGAAGTTTAGAAGGTAGAGCATGTGAGACGTGAAGATAGTCAGTTATCAAAAGCCTCTGTGTCCCTTTAATTCCCTTTGAACTAATGCTTGTCCTCCAAAACGACAGGAGCATGCTTGATGTGTTAAATTCTAAGAATTAGAGCAGAGGTCAGTGTGGTCGGAGCAGAGTGAGAAGGGAAATAGATGAGATTGTGTAAGGTCTTATAGATCATTGTGAGGACTTTGGCTTTTTGTCTGAATGACATAGGAATTCTTTGAAAAGACTTGATCTGACTTAAGATTTCAATGCAGTCACTTTAGAGTATACATCAGAGGGAGTGGGTCAAGGGTAGAAGCAGAGAGACACTATTTAGAAGGTTGCTCCAGTAACCTTAGTACAGTATTGTGGCTTAGACTAGGGTGGAAATGGTGAGAGGTAGGTCACGATTCAGAATTTATTGTGGAGTTCTGAGTCAAAGACATTTGCACAAAAACACCATTTTTCATGGAGTTCATTGAGTCCCAGAAATGTCAACCACATTCTCCAGTTAAAAACCCTTGCTGTTTTTAAAGGACATTTACTGCTAAAAATTTTGATTAAAAAGTTATTTGAAAATAAAGATGTATACATGAGGTTTTTTAAAAAGCTGCTGAAAAATCATGAAAACCAACATTTCCCTGCTGCCTTAGCCCATGTCTCCCTCCCAGTGGGAACTTCTTATTTTGTTTGTTTAATCATTAGGTTTAGAATTCTAGAATAACTTATCTTCTGCAGTTATTGAGAAATCTGATGCTATTATGGCTTTTTTATGTATGTGATCTTTTGTTCTTTCTAGAAGTCTCTGCTTCTACCCTTGCCCCACTCCCTCCAATGTATACTCAGTATTTTGAGGGATTGTAGTATTGTAACTTGACATGAGTTTCTTGGATCCATTGTACCTGTTAAACCTGAACTCAGAGTTTGAGTTCATGTTCTTCAGAGAATTAGGCTTCTGCCCCTGGAAACAGTTTTACCCACTGTAGGTGGGAGAGGGAGAGAATACAACGTGGGTATCCCACTTTGCTTCATTACCTGTCAGCGTTCAATTCTTTGCCTTATCTCCATCTTGAGTACTTGGTGCTCATGGTCTTTAGACCTCTAAGGGGTCTCAGCAGGGCAGAATTGTTACTGCTGCTATGTTGCTTCAGTTATGTCTGACTCTGTGCGACCCCAGAGATGGCCTCCTACCAGGCTCCCCCATCCCTGGGATTCTCTAGGCAAGAACACTGGAGTGGATTGCCATCTCCTTCTCCAATGCATGAAAGTGAAAAATTAAAGTGAAGTCGCTCAGTCACGTCTGACTCTTAGCGACCTCATGGACTGCAGCCTACCAGGCTCCTCCGTCCATGGGATTTTCCAGGCAAGAGTACTGGAGTGGGGTGCCATTGCCTTCTCCGAAACTCTTTGGTATTTCCTTCTGCAAGCCTTTCTTCTTCTTTGCCAAGACAGTTAATCCTTTCCATTTGCTTCATTGCTTGAAACCTTTCTCCTGTCTTTGTCCTTGTGGCATTTTCCTTTAGACAGTGGAGAGGAGCTAAATCTAATGTAGTTATTCCTGTTTTCACAGAATAAGGATTTTAAATGCTTATCAACAGCAATAGTTTTGTTGTCTACATTGATTAATGATTTCAGTATACAAAATAATTACTTTAACTTAGAGCAGCATGAGAAACACTGGAGTGTTACTCTTGTACTGCATACCTATTGCATTTTATAATGTACTCCTTCAGGACAGTATAAGTGTTTGTGTGTATACCCACTTACACTTAACCCCAGCTCTATACAGTTTAGATCCTCGTGTGTTTTATTTATTGAGGGTTTCTTTTTTTTGAAGGGATCATACTGTATATGTCTAGTTTGTGATCTGGCCCATTAGTAATAGTTCCGTTAAAAAAAAATTAGTTGCTATTATTAGTAATTGACACTGACAACTTTTTTTTAATTTATGTAACTTGATTGGGGAAGAAATTCGATACTAGCAGAACTATTGGTTGATCCCTCATCCATTGATCCATTGCATCATTTATTCAGTGCTTTATTAAACTGTATTGAAAGATAGATTAATCTACTAATATCTCCAAGCTTCCTAACAACTTAAATGAAGGCTACAAAATGTTTGAGACCCTATTTTGGAAGAGTTGGACATGACTGAGCAACCAGCAGCACTTCACTTTTCTTTGGAGCACAAAAGGCTGTTTGACTTCCGATTTCCATTCTCTGTAGAACAGGTCACTCCTTTGTTGACATGCATAAAATAACATCACATTTTCAGTTCTACTGATGCTATAAATTCAATAGTAGTTTTCCAGCCACATGAGTTATGAACATAAAGTATATTATGTAACCTCAAATCTTTTTAACCATGGAAGGCTTAAATAAGAATGGATGCTCTTAGAATAATGCTGCTTCCTTTGATTTGACAGCTCAGCATCCATCTCAAAGAGAGATAAGAAGGCCTTCCTCAGTAATCAGTGTAAAGAAATAGAGGAAATCAATAGAATGGGAAAGACTAGAGATCTCTTGAAAAAAATTAGAGATACCAAGGGAACATTTCATGCAAAGATGGGCTCAATAAAGGACAGAAATAGTATGGACCTAACAGAAGCAGAAGATAGTAAGAAGAGGTGGCAAGAATACACAGAAGAACTATACAAAAAAGGTCTTCATGACCCAGATAATCACAATGGTGTGATCACTGACCTAGAGCCAGACATCCTGGAACGTGAAGTCAAGTGGGCTTTCGGAAGCATCACTACGAACAAAGCTAGTGAAAGTGATGGAATTTCAGTTGAGCTATTTCAAATCCTAAAAGATGATGCTGCAGATGGTTTCTGCTAACCATGAGGAGCAGTCATCACCATGAAGGATTTTAGTACTTTTCTAGATATAAGGACATACAAGAATTGGGTTCATAAAATCAGCTCCTGGAAATATCTATCTGAACACCTGTTCTGCCAGTTTTCCCCAAGCACAGAGTGCCTCATTTCTGCTCTCCACTCTGAACTCCTTTCAGGGGGTGTTGAAAATCAACAGCTGCATGATTTAATCCTTGTAGCGGTAGATGGTAAGGGTCAATTTGTAGTTGACAGGGTCCCCTCATGGTCATAAATTCAACCACACTTTGGGAGGCATTTTATGACCATTTTGTCCCGTGGTGCTAGGAAGGCATTCGTAGATCTGGCAGAGATTTCACTCATAGGCCACTCGGTGTGCTGTTACTTGACTGGGTCTTTGCAGCAGTAACCAAAGGACTCTGTACGACCTGTGTTACTAATCCGTTATGATCCAGGGGGAAATGTCCTCTTATTTATCTTCCTATATCTAGAGTTAGGGTCATAACTCATAAAATTATATTTTTGTCAGATACTCAGTCATACATTTGGTAATGCAAGAAACAATAATCTTGTAAAATAGCTAGCAGTATTATTAAAATTGTAAGAGTTGAAACAAGATCTTGCACTTGGTGTGGCCCAGTATATCCTCAGGTTGTCAAGACTATTTCTCGAGTATTGAAAGATAAGGTAGGAGTTTGAGAAATAGGATATATCTCACATAATTGTCTCAGATTCAACACAAGTAATATCTGGGCAAGGAATACTAAATAAACCCTTATAACAGTATTTAAAGCTGTGATGTGATATACATTTTACCAATAGCACCCACTGTTTGGATTCTTCAGCTAATTTTTCTTGCTAGGTAGATACTAAACTCTTCCTTTTAGCTTCTAAGTGTTTCTGTACAAATACATGAAACATGTAAAAAATTATTTAGTCTCCTAAATACAGAAATGGTAGATTTTAGTACCTTCTCACAGCCCCAGTTCCTCATTTTATTTCACAGCTCTGTGCCTGTGCACTAACTTAGAAATTAAGTAGAGTTCTGCTCTTTGTACTTGCTTGTAGGTGTGGTGGTACAGTGGGAGCTATTCTGACATGTCCACTGGAAGTTGTGAAGACGCGGCTGCAGTCGTCTTCTGTGACGCTGTATATCTCTGAAGTTCAGCTGAGCACCATGGCCGGAGCCAGTGTCAATCGAGTTGTGTCTCCTGGACCTCTCCATTGTCTAAAGTGAGAGCACAGTGTTCGTTAGTTTTTGTTGTTGTTGATTTACCATAATGATAGCCTTGTTGACTTATTTATATCCTGCCATATATAAAAAAGCTTTTACAGATTTAGTGACAGAATTCCTCTCACCTGTTCAGTAGAAACAGTGGACATCCTAAAGGAGAGAAAAAGTAAATTGGATATTATAAAACATAATATTATTTCCAAATCATGTGCATTTAAAATATTTTTCTACATTTATCCATTCAGTTTATTTTCTAAACATATATTTCAGAAAGATATCAAAATAAACTCATACTTTGTGTTTATTTTGTTTCAGATTATGAATTCTAAAACAATTTAGTTTTTGAAATGTGATAATGTTAAATACTAATTCTTGTGTGTATGTTTTTAATTTTCAAAGTACTCACACATAAGTACATCCAATTAATGACAGTCTGATTTTTATACAGCCTAAATATAACCAAGATTTAAAGCAGATTTTACAATGTAATTTAGTGTTTGGCATTTCTTGGTGGTTTGAAAAAGATGTGTTTTTACATTCTGTCATACTTCATTATATTACAAATTAGATTAGAAATTTCAAAACTGTTGAAAATGGGGGACTTCCCTGGTGGTCCAGTGGCTAAGACTCCATGCACCCAAAGCACAGGCCCCGGGTTTGATCCCTGGTCAGGGAACCAGATCTCACATGCCATAACTAAGACCCAGTACAGCCAAATAAATAAGTAAATTTTTTTTTTTAACTATTGAAATTGGATTTTACATGTTTAAACTTAAGTGTTTAACTGAATGGGCTTCCAAGGTGGCTCAGTGGCAAAGAATCCATCTGCCAATGCAGGAGACGTGGGTTTGATCCCTGGGTTGGGAAGATTCCCTGGAAAAGGAAATAGCAACCCACTCCCATATTCTTGCCCGGGAAATCCCGTGGACAGAGGAGTGTGGTGGGCTACAGTCAGTGGGGTTGTAAAGAATTGGACGCAGCTTAACGACCAAGCCCAAGCATGAGTGGGTAACTCAAGGCCTGTGTGTCTGTCTGATCAGCTCACTTGGGACATAATCTATTTGAACTTAGTTCAATAGTGTTTATTTTGTGGTAGCAAGTAAACCCATACTTTGTGTTTACTTTCACTACTAAAAGGTTTCATCACTTTTTTCAAACTTACCTAAGTACTTGAGTGGGCAGAATAAAATTGTTAACAATTTCAGGTTAACATGCCATAGTTACAGATAAATACTTCTATGTGGTTAATAATCTTTTAATACCATGATTTTGACATTACCACTGACTTCCTCTTCTTAAAATTCTTCCTTTGAGCTTTTTGACAGTACTATATTTTTTTTATTTCATTTTTCAGTGGTTTTGCCTTCTCTGACTTTCCTCAGAGGAACTAATAGGAATCCCTCTGGTTTCTGTTTTAATTTCTCAGTTTTTCAGGGACTGTAACCCACCACGCTCCTCCATCCATGGCATTTCCCAGGCAAGAATACTAGAGTGGGTTGCCATTTCCTTCTCCAGAGGATCTCTCCAACCCAGGGGTCAAGGCCAAGTCTCTTGCATCATCTGCATTGGCAGGTGGATTCTTTACCATTAGTGCTGCCTAGGACTCCCCCATGTAAAAAGTCAGTTTAATGTTTCACCTGTCATCGGTACCCAGATGACTTCCAAGTCTGCATTTTCTTGCCTTAACCTCTCTTCGTAGTCCCATTTTTTCCCCCTAATCAGTCTGTTTTATGGCTTCTTCCTTTTTTCCCATCATCTCTATTCAGAGATAATTTACATATTATAAAATTCACCCATTTAAGGTGTATAGTTCAGCTGTTCTTAGTATATTATATTCACAGAGTTTGCATTCACAGAGTTGTATATTCACATCACCACACTCTAAATTTAGAATATACTCATCATCACCACAAAAAGAAACCCTTTCCTGTTAGCAGTCACTCCTATTTTTTTCTTTTTCCTCACCGCCCCCCACCCTAGGCAACAGCTACTAATCTATTTTCTGTCATTAAGGACTTGCATATTCAAGGAGTTTTATGTGAATGAGATTATGTAATATGTGGTCTTTTGTGCCTGATTTCTTTCACTCAGCCTGTTTTCAAAGTTCATCTATGCTGTAGCAAGCATCTTTTTATTGCCAAATGTTCCATTGTGTAGGTATGTACTACATGCATTTATCCACCCATCGGTTGATGAACATTTGCATTGTCTCCCCTTTTGGAGTATTGTGAATAATGCCTTTATAGAAACTGTTTTCTTGTTCATGTTTTCTCTTTGGGGGGATATATATTGTATTAGGAGTAGAATTGCTGGTCATTTTAACACTTTGGGGAACTGCCAAACCATTTTCCAGAATGGATGCATCATTTTACATTCCCACCACCAGTGAATGAGGTTTCTAATTCCTCCCCAAAATATAAAAATTCTCACCAGCCTTTGTTTTACTCCATCTGTTTTTATGTAACCATCCTAGTGGGTATGAAGTGTTTCATGGCTTCTTAACCAGGAATTTTGGGGATTCCCCCTTAGGTTCTGTTAATTTCTTAGGGTCTCATGGATGAACTTCCAGAGATCTATAAATTAGGTTGAAATTGTGTGCGATATTGTGAGTGTTTGCAAATGTTTTTCTATTTTAAAGGACAGTTACCTTTCTTAACTTCTCAAAAGAATTTATCACAGAAGGGAGCGGCAAACACTGAAATTTATTAAATGTGTTCTACAATTTGTCATTCTTAACCCTGCTTCTTTCTAACCTAGTTTTATCCAGAGTGTTCTGTATCATCTATATCAGTCATCTGGCAGCATGGTAAAAATGCAAGTTGCTAAACACTGTCCTGTACCTATTGAATCAGAATACTTTGAGGGTGTAATCTAAGAAATTTTCATTTTGAACAAATGCTCCAATAATAATGATAATATTAAGATTTATCAAATGTTTACTGTAAGCCTGGTACTCTTTTAAGCTCTTTTTTTTTTTATTATTAACTTGGGCTTCTCAGGTGGTGCTAATGGTAAAGAACCCACCTGCCAGTCCAAGAGACATAAGAGATCTGGGGGTTTGATCCTTGGGAAGGGAAGGCCCCCTGGAGAAGGGCATGGCAACCCACTCCAGTATTCTTGCTTGGAGAATCCCGTGAACAGACGAGCCTGGCAGGCTATATAGTTCATGGCGTTACAGGGTCGGACGCAACGGAAGCAATTTAGCACATAGCACACATTCCTCATAGTAACCACCACCCTACCTCCCCCCTGAAAATATTATTTTCCTGTTTACTGTTGATGAAAAATAAGGATAAGAGAAAAGTCATTATGTTTCACAACTAGTCAGTTACCAGAATTGGGCCTTATATTAAGGCCCCACAATTCAGGCCCTTAATTAACCATTATGCTCAACTGCCTTTCAAGCAGTCATTCTTAAGCATATAGATGCTTCAGAGCCATTGGCCTAGTCTGTTAACTCTGAGTTAAAATACCTACACTTCATCAATCTATGTTTCTTACCCCCAAATCTCATTTAATAACTCACCTTCAGAAAGCCTTCTGTGACTTGGACATGCCTCTCTGTTCCTCTCCCTGCTGAGCCTGTGTTTCAGTTCAGTTCAGTTCAGCTCAGTCGTGTCCGACTGTTTGTGACCCCATGAATCACAGCACACCAGGCCTCCCTGTCCATCACCAACTCCCGGAGTTCACCCAAGCTCATGTCCATCGAGTCCATGATGCCATCCAGCCATCTTATCCTCTGTCGTCCCCTTCTCCTGCCCCCAATCCCTCCCAGCATCAGAGTCTTTTCCAATGAGTCAACTCTTTGCATCAGGTGGCCAAAGTAGAGCCTGTGTTTAGTATTTACTTACTAATATGGTCTGTTAAATTACTTACTTCAGCCTAATTCTTTTTTCCACAAATGGACAGATTTCTCAGTGGCAGGGTCCTTACCATCTTTTCTTACTTACTGTGTTTAGTTTTTACACAATAACTATTCAGTATAGTAAATGTTAACTAACTAGAGGGAGAAACAGTAGCAGACTAACCATTTTAGTACCCTGAAGAATGTAAGGGTACTAACATTAGTAGATTAATTAGTAAATTACTAGTAGATTAGTACTAACATTAGTAGGTAGATGTTTGCCATTTCACTAAAGTGGTTGGATAACGTACTGCTGCAATGGGATAGCATTGTTCAGTATCAAGGAAGGGATCTGCAAAACCAGGAAGCAACTGCATTTCTAATTGGGAATTGAAGTTGCTGGTAAAGATACTAAAATGGAGGAGATTAAAGAAAAGAATAGCATGATCATACGAAAATGTAGAAATCTATATTGATGATTATGTCTCTGAAACTTTCAGGAAAGACTCTAAATGGAGTTTCACTAGTAAATCTGTTATCAATCTTTATTATATGCTTTGTCAAGGAAAGCAGGTTTTCATAAGTGAGGTGAGGAACACTGACAAGAGTATTTATAACATAGTACAAACATAGGAGATTTAGACTTTTATATTTTCTGTATAAATAAAGTACCACACTTTGAAGGACTTTCCTTTCTAAATAATATTTTTCTCTTTCAGGGTGATCTTGGAAAAAGAAGGGCCTCGTTCCCTATTTAGAGGATTAGGCCCCAATTTGGTGGGGGTGGCCCCTTCCAGGTAAAAAAAAATACATTTAAGTTAATTCAGTTGTGGCAGTCTTTCTTGTTTCAAGTTTAATGAGAGGAGATGCTGATGAGAAGTCAAGATGATAAGGATGAAGCACTGTGACAGATTGATACCAGTAACCATCCAAAAGGATGGGCAGATTGTGTCATGTGGAGGTGTGAAGGGCCTCAGTTGTCATTGTCATGTATGAGATTGTCATGAAGCAGTCTTTGCACCAAGTTCAAAACAACCAAAAGGCCTTAATATTTTGTCATTTTTCTCTGATATCTTTTTATCTTAGATTGACTTTTTCCATGATAGAACACAGCAGAGTTCACATTCAGAAAATGTGTACTCAGGTCTCTGTATCCAGTGTAGCAGAACCAGATCCCATTATTTATGGGATTTCAACATTTTGTGGGCTCTTTCTTTTTAAAACCTGATCCAAAATTCATTCTAATTGTGAGGTCTAAAAAAATGTGTAGCGTAAAGCTTGACACATCACCTTAAACACATCCCCTCTCACCCAGTGTACCTTTCTACACACAGTTTATCTCTGTCCTGCCCATATGATAAAAGTTTGGTTTAAAGTCTTCCTTTATTTNGGGGTTGTTGAGATGTGTATAAGAGACAGGCGTAAAGCTTGACACATCACCTTAAACACATCCCCTCTCACCCAGTGTACCTTTCTACACACAGTTACTCTCTGTCCTGCCCATATGATAAAAGTTTGGTTTAAAGTCTTCCTTTATTTTTTTCTGGCTAATTGTGTACATGAAAAGCACAATATATATGTTTATTATCATTTATACAAATTGATTCATATTGAACTATTCACCAAGTTTGTCTTGAAGCTTTTTCCATGAAATTAGCTGAGTTTTTTAAAACTTTTACTTTATATTATGATTGACCCCCTTATTTGTAAACCTTTAGATTTATTTCCAGATTTTTGCTGTTAAAAACAATTGTTTTGGAAACATAGCTGTGCCTTTATCTGTGAGTACTTAAGCAAGTATTTTTCTTTAGGATAGTTACCTAAAAGTAGAATTTCTGGACAGAAGGGCATATGAACATTTAAAGTTAGCGAATAATTGCTCAAATCCCTTCTGAAAAGGCATGCCATCCTTTTATTCTCAAGTAGGGAATTAGTTGCTCTTTATCCACATATTACAAATGTTGGCAACTCTCCATGTATTTTAATACTTGCCAAATAGATTAGCCATGATTTTTGCTGTTTTAATATGTTTTATATTGGTGCTTTCATGTCCTCTTCCTTGTAACTGTTTTTCGTTTGTATCTCTCTTCTGTGAATTACATATGTATATTCCTTGCCCATTTTCTCATGAGGGTGCTTTTTTTTCTTATTCATATCTAGTAATTCAGTGTTTATTCCTCTTCCTACTTTAATATCATTCAGTATATCCTTTTTTTTTTTTTTCATGAAAAAGAATATTTCATTTTCAGTTTTATTGACTTCTGTATTTTCTTAAGCACGTTAAAAAAAACACAGCAGTGAGATTTGCCTTTCCCTTCTTAGACAGAGAATCGGGATTGTTGGAAAATAACAAGATATTTGATACAGCAGCAAGTAACTCAATGCCCAGAAAGCTATAAACAGTGAGGAGGTAGCTGAATGCATAAAGTCACTTAGTTAATAAGTTAACAGGGAAAATATTTACAAATTTAATGCAGTGTTTACAAATGTTAGAATACCTGATTTGACCCAATGTGACTGATTTCTTTTGCAGTTGTTCAGTCTGTTTAGGGATGCTATAAGCTACTCTCTGTGTAGTATAGATTGATACATAGCACAGTGTGTCAAAATTGTTGAACATTAACTTTGATTGTCAGTTCTACCTTCCTCTCTTCAAAAACAACATAAAATACCCACATCACATCTCCTTACATGTATTTAACTTACCCTTAGTGCTATATAGGCCTTTCAGCCTTATTCATGTGTTTTCTGATCATCAAAGTCTTACACACTTTTTTTTTCAGTCAGTTGCTGTTAAAAATATTGGGATATGAGCATCTGTTTGAGAATGCTTTACATTTAAGTTTATCTTTAACAAGTCAATACAAAAAATACTTCATGGTCTTCTTTAAAAATATGTAGATATTACATGAAAATGTAAGTAATAACTTAAGATTTTGTTTATGTTTTTAGATTTCTGGACTCTGAAATAATAAAGATCAATTTATGTGCCATTTAAATCTTATTAAGCAACATGCTTATTGACAAAACTAAAATCTTTATTTTAGAGCCATATACTTTGCTGCTTATTCAAACTGCAAGGAAAAGTTGAATGGTTTATTTGATCCTGATTCTACCCAGGTACACATGATTTCAGCTGCAATGGCAGGTATGAATACATGATATTAAAAAAACAAAATTTTCTGACACCTAGAGACTTAATATTGCTTTTTGATGAATTTAACCTTGTAAAGTTAAGGCAATGTGCTTTTCATTGATTCACATCTGCAAGCATGATTTTTACATTTTTTAGTATACCAATAATTTGATTAAATAGTATATGTAAAATCTGTTGTCAGTTGGCATTTATGTATTTAGAAGTTTGTGATACATGCAGGTAATATAATATTTACATTGTCTTGTGTAGTCCACTGAATATTTTGTGATCACTTTTAACTGTTTTAAGAATCCAACCATAATTACACTTAAAATTATAGAGCTGTAATTTACTCTTTTCTCCTCAATTTCTGTTAGTGCCTTTTCCTTTTTTGCTGCATGTTTTGGCTTCTGTCTGAAATGTGCCGGCAGTTCTTGGTAAAGTATTCATTTTGTCCTGTGCTCAAATGCTGAAATTTTTGTGAGTGGTGTATTACTGATAACTCAGTTATTACAATGTATGTATTAAAAAATATGTTTAGCAGTCCACATAAATCACACTAAGATAGCACTGAAAATGTAGCTGTGCACCAGATACCTGTACAAGCTTGCTCTAGAAATGTTTCCAGGAACTCTTTCATCATCATTCATGAGAATATATCATTGTGAATTAAAACAGCTAGTCTTGGACCTCTGCACTGCCTTAAAGATAATCTGGGAGATTGGTTTGACCAGTGTGGTTCTGGAATCATTTGCTGCCATGCATGTTAGACAAAGCCATGACCTTTATTTCTCATCAGAAAATTCTCTCTAGTTCTGAGATTTGTTGCATATTTAATCATGTCTCGCATTTCTAAATTATGCTGTGACTTTATAAAGCAAATTATAACTACCTTTATCAACTGTTGATCGAGAAATTGAATGTCAGATGCTTGATAATGAGTTAACTATTTTCTGTTTAGAAATAAATTGGATCAATTTCAACCATATAATTAATGAACTAAGTATAAATTTGAAATACTAATTTCTGAGAGGTCAATAGCCGTATAGTCTAGTACATACCTTACAAATTATTTTTATGGCTTTTTATATTTAGTTATTGTTGACTGACTCACAGAGTTTTAAAACTAGAAAGTAAAGCTTTAAAGATCAAGGTGGTGAAATGCTCTTTACCAAAGAAAAGAGATCTTAGGCAAGTTAGGTAGTTTATGTGACTCTCCATTACCTTAGGTTATATTTTGAGAATCAGTTCTTTAATACCACAGAGATCATCTAGTTACAGTTAGATTTTTTTAATATATTTTGATAAATGTTGGATATGAATATATATGATTTTTCTCTCCAAATTTGAGTCTATAAAGTTAGTGGCTAATTTCAAACTATATAACCACTATGTTAGGGTCTTTAAGAATATATTTCTGGATTATCAGTGTTCATGTTTTTGTTTTTTTAACCCCAGAAAATTGTAAAGAAATGTTAATCTTTCTTTTTTGAAAGACTTGATGCCAGGAAAGTAGGTAAGCAATTATTTTAAGTTGAGGATAGTTGTTAATATATTCAGTATTGCAAATTTAGGGTTTCAGAAAACCAATTCCCACTGGAACATCTTTCATTAGACTGTCTTCATCAAAATTTATTACTATATTTGTATCATATTGCAAAGATTTTCAGTGGAATTGTCATTTTGTACTTTTTTCTCAAATGTGTACGAATGTTAACTTGTAGTTCTGTTTTTATCTATGCGTTGATACTATTTCCCAACTTGAATTTCTTGAATTTCGGTAAACTGAAAGACTTACATTGTTCAAAGAGTATTGTACTATACACTTGTGTAATTTGAAAATACTTCTTCCATTTGCTTGCAGTTAGATTTTTTCTGAGAATTACATCTTCAGAGCTTCTTTGCAACTGTTCATGGGAAATAATATTTAGCTTTGCAGTTTTTATACATAGCTACATGGTTGGTGAAACTGAATGGTCTCATGCAGACTTATTAAGGTAGCCTTTGGCCCCCTTCACTCTTGTAATAATCTAGACTGGTTTTTCTTCAGGATCATTTTTAGAGGTCTTCAAAATATGAACGGGGGGTGCAAAGTGCTTAGAGGCAGTCATTTGAAAATTTGTTTTCTTACTATTCAAAAAAATGCTAACCTTGTCACTTTAGTATAAAAAATGTACCACTGTTGATAATGCCTGCAAGATTTTGCCACATCAAATAGCACATGCATTAAGGGTTTAGTAACTGCGAACATAATTTTTATTCCAAGTAACCTCTTGGTTCAGTTGCCTTTTGCAGTCTATTCATATGAAATTGAATACTAAACCTATTTAATTTAAAGGACAGTTTATTTAAAGGCTGTCTTATTTTCATTTGTTTTAGTGTTTCAAGGAGATAATGTAAGAATTTGTAAACTCTCAACTTGAGCTATAAATTTTCATGCATTAAAAAACCTTTTTCTAGTTGTGAGGCTACTTAATCAGGTTAAGTAATAGTGACTTTGTTTTACTACCTTTCCCCTTCCCCCCACATATGACCTTTGGCAGACTAAATATATCTTAATCATTGAGGGTATTTATTTTCTTGAGGGTTTTTGTTGGTACTATTGTAGCCACCTATATGTTACATTTTTTAAAAATTACAGTTATAAACTGAAGTTCCTTGAATTTTCTATTTTTTTAATTTTTACTTTTTTTTTTTTTTTTAATTTAATTTAAATATTTTTTGGCCATGCTGTATGGCTTACGGAATCTTGATTCCCTGGCCAGGGATCAGAGCTGGGCCCATGGCAGTGAAAGTGCCAAGTCCTAATCACTGGACTGCCAGGAAACTCCTCTGGGTTTTTTGTTGTTGTTTTTTAGATTTACCAAATAAACTGATTGTTAAAGAACAGAATATATTTGTGATTTCAGCTCTGAGCATGGTAAATAATAATGGTAGGAAAATGGGATATGACAGTCTGCTCTGAATATTTTCTTAGATTTCCGCTTTTGACAAGGTTAGCATTTTTTCATTAAGGCAAAACTGATCTTCTTTTGGGTAAGTATTTAGACTCTCAAAACTGCTACAGATGGCAGAATTTTCAGTACTCGGTACTTTAAAAAAAAATTATGGCCCATTCTGATATTCCTTTTTCTTTTTTAATTTAAAATTTTCAAAAGTTAGATCTCACAGTAAATATTTCTCAAATCCTTCCAATGGGATTCATTTTGTACACGTGTTTCTGATGAGGTCACTGCTTGTTGTTATGATACAGAAAAGCCTGTGTCTATTTTAGGCATTTACTGTACATTTCTCCCGAGAAAAGAGTGAGATCGTGTCATCTCATGCTCCCCATCCGCAGGTCACTTCCTGTAGAAATATGGACTAACTTAAACCTCGTGAGTACTGATCTGAGCATCTCTTGCAGCCTCTAGTTATAAGAAACACACCCTGGGAATTTATAATAGCTGTTGAATAGAAGGCGGGAAATGAATTTTTATTTCCTGAATTTGTGTGTGCATTATCTGAGTATTTCATATAACCTCGTGAGTACTGATCTGAGCATCTCTTGCAGCCTCTAGTTATAAGAAACACACCCTGGGAATTTATAATAGCTGTTGAATAGAAGGCGGGAAATGAATTTTTATTTCCTGAATTTGTGTGTGCATTATCTGAGTATTTCATAAAACTTTAATTCTGATTCTTTGATAATACTCCTTCTAGAAGGAAGAATGGAGTAACTTTTCAGTTATTGTTAATAAAAGCCTGGGGTCTTTAGCTTGGCCATAATAGCCTTGACCTCCAAAGAATTCCTTAATAGTATTTAAGATTTACATAGCTGTAAATGGTATCATACCATCTGACAACTTTTAGAAAATAGTAGTTCTCTTTGTTTAGTATAACATGTTTTAAAAGTCTAATACAGTGCTTTCCATTCTTGTCTATTGATACTTGGCATTCTACTTTCTTGCAAAAACATTGATCTTAATACCTACCATTACTTTCCAAATACGGGATAAGAATATATGGGATCTTATTTTAGTTTTAATTAGTTTTTTTGTGTGTTTTTTGTTTTGTTTTGTTTTTAATATATTTCTCTTCAAAGGTTAGGTGGGCTTTGTTCTTACAGAAGTTAATAAAAAGTACTGAAAATGCAATACTACAGGT
>SJYT01059966.1:247947-283863 GCA_006410635.1 Cephalophus harveyi | reverse complement strand
GGAATCTTAAATGAAACAAAACTTTAAAAATTACATTTAAAAGATTTTTTAAACTTTCTAATAAAATATTAACCATATTACTAATAGTATGGCCAGTATATTGCCATTTCACTTTTATTGACTGGAGCAATATTGATTCTTTTTAACCTACAAATAGATAAGTCAGTTTTAATGTTTAACAGGGTACTCAGAATATTAATATGAAATAACGTATTATCAAAGTGTCACAAAATTTAAATGCCAAAATAAAAGTAATAGGAAATGTCTAAATTTCAGGGGAACCATTCTCAGTATCTTTGTGTATGTTTATCTTAAAAGAAGTAGGAAGGTGTTTAACTTAAGCTGTTTGCCAGCTTCAAATTACCTTACCATATATAATTCAAAGTTAGTAATAAATTTGTTTCTTCCTGCTTGTTTGATTTTTTTAACTAATTGATTATGTTTTCTAGATTTCATTAGCCTAATACTGTCTCCGTAGTTTATTAGAATGTTTTCAGTTAAGAGGATGTACTAGGACCAGAGCTGGTAAAGGAACAATAGCTAAAAAACCTGTGGATTATATATTGATTCTTAATGGTTTGCTGACAGTGAGGCAGTGTGTTTATTGAGCTAGCTTTTTACTGGGAGAGTGGTCCCAGCTATAGTAAGCTTAGACTATAAGGACAAGATGATGTCATTCTTTCACTTAAATTCTAGTGTATCATGTTCCATAGGCCAGTCTGTATCTGGAAATGAATTTTAGTTAAGTGAGAAATACCTGTTGTTTGCTTCCTATCATTGTTTATTAACATGTACAGAGCATAATTAAAACTTAATAATGGGTAATTAAAAATTTATCCCTAGTAATAATTACAAATATGTATTATAATATTTTAAGTTTTCATATATGGGGTTTTTTCAGCTTCTAATTGAGGAATTTGAGACTTGGAAGAGTGTTCATAAACTAGGTACTCAGTTTATATTTTTAGATGTAGAACTTTATTTTTTTAGAAAGCTTTGATGCTTAAGTTTGATACCCAGTTTTAGGCTTTCAAAGTTTAATAAAGCAAATTTTTTTCTTAAAATTTCCTCAGAATAATTAATAAAAACTATTTTGAGTAATGCAGAGTATTTTGTTGGTTTGTGCTGCGTAGAGGCCTTTTGTTGATAAACCTACTGTACAGACATTTAGCTAATACAGATATTTAGGTTTAAAATAAAGAATTATTAAATTAGGGGTATGATCAGAATTCTGATGTCAGGTTCACGTTTGCTTTAGAATATAATTTAAATATCTTTAGTTTGACTTTTTCACTTAGAAAAATGAGATTCAAGAGACTTTATTCTTAATTAAGCCAGGCCATGCACAAATCTATTCCAAATAAAATATTTAAACTGATCTGGTTTCATAGTTTTCTTCTCTTTCCTTTTATCAAGAATATATGCATGAAAAGAACCTTTTAAAACATCTTCCTGACACCCTGTTCAGGACATTCAATTTTTATTGTTTTGGTACTGGCTGATCCTTACAAAATTGTTGATCCCTTTCTAATTTTATATGTATGTATGTAGCATTAAAAGCACTTAAGAGAAATGGAGACTATATAATCATTAAAAAATTATTAAAGGAGTTACTAAACCAAACTTGTTTCATTTATCTTAGTTGATAATAGATTCAATTTGAGCATCTCTTTGTGAAACATCTGGCTATTTCTGCAGTATTAATATAGTGGATTAAAGGAGTAAAATTTGAGTTAGCTAATGATCTGACATTATAGAAGGGGAAAGAACCTGTGAGACTAAATTCCGATTAGTAAACAATGTAGTACCACAGCATTTTTGTTCCTGAAAGTACTTTACTAATATTAGTGTGCTGATTATATTTCACAGCCTTTCTAAAAATAATGTGCTTGACCTGCTAGTATTTGATAGAAAGTGTTAACAGTTAAGATCCTTAGACATTTTTGCATGTAAGTTTTCACTGAATTTAAAGACCAATTGAATAAATGTAGGTTGATGAAAGGTAATTCTGTGAAATTTGTGTAGCAGCTAATCTTAAATATTTCACAAGCATTATATTATGAAAACCCTGTTTTGTATAGATGAAGCAATCTCCATAAATTTCCATCATCAAGATTGCATTTCGTGTGCTATTTTTCCGTAGCTCTAGGAAGATAGCAAGTAAAAGATACACACTAGCCTAGAAACATACAAGAGATCTTAATTTACTTCCTGAAATGAGCCACCTTAGGGGGCCACCCTTCCACACTGATAGTTAATACATAGTACTTTAGTTTTAAAGTTTTAATAAAGCTACCTTCTACCTTCAGTTTGTCTCTTCAGTGTCTCAAAGTGAAAGGGAAGTTCTGATTTGTAACTTTTTGTACTTTTAAGTTTTTGTATGTTTTTAAGTGGATGAAAAAATAGATCTGCCCTTTTTAATTCTTTAACAGAAACCATATCTCTGTGATACCATTATTTTAACAGTATTAATAAGTATATGGTTACATAAGTATTCATAAGGCCAAACAATAATTCTTTCTGTCATATAGTCAACTTAAGATCAAATATTGGTAAATGCTGACATTTATGTAGACTCCATTTTGAACATAGTGATTTGTGATGTTAGTTGGACCCCAAGTAGCTGTTGTAGAGTTTGCATGCTAAAAAGCCCTAGAATACACAAAATTCCTATGTGTCTGCACAAATGGGTTTCTAAATTTAGAGAGTAGAGGGTGCCCAGAGGGTATTCTGAATGTATTGGAAGATGAATTATATATAATCAGATTTTGTTTTTAAAAATTTTTTTAGTTATGAGTCAGAATTTGAGACTAAATTTAAAATAAAGTACAAATGTTCATGGTTGTGAATGGATTTGTAAAACAAAAGTGTAAAGCATACATCAGTTTATAGGTAAATATTTATATGCATTTTTTAAAATATAGACTTACATAAAGTTTTAAAAAAACCTTGAGGTTAATAGTGCATTCTTCATTTTTACCAGAGTTCATTTTAAACATGTTTGTTTAGGTTTTACTGCGATCACAGCGACCAACCCCATTTGGCTTATAAAGACTCGATTACAGCTCGATGCAAGGTATGTTAATTCATTAAAGTTGGCTTCAACAAAATTTTTTCTATAAGTTTATATCAGTGAGATTTTAGTGCCAGGTATCTAACCATGTTTTTGCCCTCATTTCATTCACCCCATGTGTGATTATAATCAACCCTTCTAAATACCTAAATAAACTAACTACATGATCAGTGAGTCTAGACTGAGTCTTTGAGGATCATTGTTCAAACTCAAGAACCTTGTACAGCAGTGTTCTAGCATGGAATTTAGCTCTCGTGTGTTTATGAACTTCACCTGTTACCCCCGTCACTTTATGGCAGCAAGATTCATTCATTCAATGTATCTGTAATGAACAGGTACTGGTAGGTTCTAGAGATATCTCTGGAAACAGTGGGGACCAATTTTAATGGAATAGTCAGTGGTTTTTGAACCCCTTTTAAGCAGAGGCACTAGTCAGTGCACACCTCACATGTCTTTAAGTTTAGTGCCTGTGGCAAGTTCTGGGAACTGATGAACAGGTACTGGTAGGTTCTAGAGATATCTCTGGAAACAGTGGGGACCAATTTTAATGGAATAGTCAGTGGTTTTTGAACCCCTTTTAAGCAGAGGCACTAGTCAGTGCACACCTCACATGTCTTTAAGTTTAGTGCCCGTGGCAAGTTCTGGGAACTGAGAGAAAGGCCAAAAGTGGTATAGCTTAGAGTCCTACCATCTCAGCTCCCATTGGCCTTCAGAATGAAGGATGGGGAGAGAGTAACACTTTTTTAAGTAGAGAGATGATCCTGTCTGGTGTGTTGTAATAATAATAATCACATTAATTGTTTTGAAACTAATTTAACTCTTCAGTCTGGAGTAGGCTATATATAAAAGATTTTCACTGTTTCTTATATTTTAGGGTTTGGGAAGCCTAGTGTTATATCCTATAGATTATAAATAAAACTGATCTAAGAAATCATTAATAATTAGGCCTGCCTAAAGATCTGTTTTCTGCATTTTGTCATGTGGAATTGTATGTCACTTGGAGACTTAAAATGTCTAATCCTTATTTCATCTGGAATAATTTTTAGTGAAACCTAAGTACAGTGTTATGGCAAGACTCAAAGTTTATTTCGAAGTCAGAGAACTGAAAGGTAGTGGTAGATACGACAACCCAAAGGTTAAAAAGTATGAGATGCCAGTCTGTATTGTACTATTATAAACTACCAGGGGAATGTATGCTTCAGTATTTAGAGGGTGGATTTAGGTGAAAAGTAATAGTAAAGCCAGCACAATTTTTTAGGCGTAGGAGTAGGGTTGGGGTATTAGTGAAAGATTGATTTGAAGGTGTGCTACCTTACAACACGGAGACCGAGAATAGGGCAGATATGTTTGCATGTTATCCTTTAGGACTTAGAGCTCTCTTAGCTTTCTTGTAAGAAAGAATCTGACAGCCGAAATTAATTACAGTTGGTTGCGTGGCTCACTCAACTAAGAAGGTGTTTATTCAGTACCATTAGTTGAGGATAGTTATTCAAGACAGTTACTAGTTTATAAAGTTGGAGGAATTTGTAGGTTATCAGGTAGGTGTCTTAGTTGTGATTTTATTTTGTTACATCATAAGCAGGTTGTATATAATTTATAAACAGTTAACTTTTCTATTTCTTTCCCTGTGGGTAGAATTTAAACCCATTTCTTACAGATAAAGTTCTGTTGAGGAAATCATAGTGAAGGTAATAAATATTTTTATGAACTCAAAATGATATCCAAGAGTAGATGCTGCACCCTTAAGCAGCGCTAAGAAAGTTGTCTTGGGCACAGTGCTCAATAAATACTTGATAACTGTAGAAGCCCTCATTCACTATTTACTGAGGTAAAAGAGACAGCCATTACCTTCAAAGGATCATAGAAAACTTGACTTAAATTCACTCAGTCACTTTTGGGGAGAAGTTGGGTGGGCTTGAAAGAATCCCTCCAGTGCACTGAAATTACCTTAATTGTACTTCTTAATATTCTGTTGTCATTGGTGTCTCAGTCATTCTTCTTATGTGTTATTAAATGCTAAAGAAATCTCCTCAGCTTAGAACTGCATTTAATATAATGTGAGGGGTTTTTATTTTATTTTGTTTTTCTCTTGAGCTGTAGTCACAATGGATTCTGTTGCTTACTCCTACAGTACAAACTTCAGTGAAACTGGAGGTTCAATGTAGTTTGTTTTGCATTCAGTAAAATAAACTACCTTATAAGTTATCTGTCTGATATGACAGATTTGAGACAAAAGAGTAGGAACTCTAAATGTTTTTAAATTCTCATTTGTACATCCTCATGAATTAAAGAGGATTATTTTTGAGTAGAGTGGCCTCTTCCTATATATTGTATTTACTTTATTTAAAAACCTGTACTACTTTATTTATGTTAATAAGATTTTTTTCCTTTTTGCTTCTCAGGAACCGTGGGGAAAAGCGAATGGGTGCTTTCGAGTGTGTCCGTAAAGTGTATCAGACAGATGGACTTAGAGGATTTTATAGGGGCATGTCTGCTTCATATGCTGGCATATCAGAGACTGTCATCCATTTTGTTATATATGAGAGTATTAAGCAAAAACTACTAGAATATAAGATTGCTTCTACAATGGAAAATGAAGAAGAGTCTGTAAAAGAAGCGTCCGATTTTGTGGGAATGATGCTAGCTGCCGCCACCTCAAAAACGTGTGCCACAAGTATAGCGTATCCACACGGTAAGAGGACGTGACGGTGTATGTTGTTACTCAGTTGCTCGGTCATGTCCAACTCTTTGCAACCCAGTAGACTGTAGCCTGCCAGGCACTGCTTTCCGTGGGGTTTCCCAGGCAAGAATACTGCAATGGGTTGCAATTTACTTCTCTAGGGGATCTTCCCGACCCAGGGATCGAGCCCGCGTCTCCTGCATTGGCAGGAGAATTCTTCACACTGAGCCACCAGGGAAACCCTGAATGTGTATGAGTAATCCATTAACTCTGAAATATTTTCCCACTTCAGCCAGTGGCCCATTTATTAGAACATTTTATCATTTTACTGAATGATAGTATAACAAAATACAGTTCATCATAATGGGACTTAATATGTATGAGTAGCATAAGGCTTTTTTTCCCCCTGAGATTTGTTTATGCTTGCTGCTGCACGAGAGCTTTCCTAGTTGTGGCCAGCGGAGGCTCCTCATGGTTTTGGTGAGCTCAGGGGCTTCTCGTTGCGCCGTCTTCTCCTGTTGTGGAGCACAGGCTCGAGGTGCACGTGGGCTCAGTAGTTGCAGCACGCGGGCTGAGTTCTTCCTTGGCATGTGGACTCTTCCCTGACCAGGGATCAAATCCATGTCCCCTGCACTGGCAGGCAGATTCCTATCCACTGTACCACCAGGCAAGTCTTGTGTTCATCTTTGATACCACCTGTATTCTCTTTCCTGTTCTACCTTTCTTTTAATCACATCTTTCTCTCTTTTATCTATATCTAGTATGCAACAGATATTTTGTTTATTCTACCATTCAGGAACCTATGAAATTTTATAATTAATACGGGTGATTTTAGCTAGCTAACTTAGGAGTTTGACGGTGTTAAAATAACTAGTGTCAGTAAGTTACATTTAAAAAATCACTCCTCAATTATTCTGAGCTCACGCTTACAGTCTGATAAATGGAATGTGCTCAATATTAGGAGGGTATAAAGATATTATTAACATTTAAATAAAATGACTTTTTTTCCTAAACAGAAGTTGTAAGAACAAGACTGCGTGAAGAGGGAACAAAATATAGATCCTTTTTTCAGACATTATCTTTGCTTGTTCAAGAAGAAGGCTATGGGTCTCTTTACCGCGGTCTGACAACTCATCTGGTGAGACAGATTCCAAACACAGCCATTATGATGGCCACCTATGAGCTGGTGGTCTACCTGCTCAATGGATAGCACCGCCAGACTGCTATGCTGTCAAGAGGGAAGACCAAAAGAGAAATTGGACCATGGAGCACCAAAGCCAGCATGGCGGACAGAAGGGAAATAGTGTGGGAACATGGAACTATGCCTACGTGGAAGTTTGGTTGTAGGAATTAAAGTAATTGTAACCACATTACTCAGTCTTTGTAGTAATGTGGAAAAAAAAAACCGTGGCTGCCTCCAAGAAAAAGCCTTTAGAAGCACCCCTTCCTCAAAATTGCCATTTTCTCTGTCACGTCTACAGGATACCGTTGGCGTTTTGTTGATTTATGGCAACCAGAGTACAGTGTTTATTCCATGAACACTTTTCCAGTCTTCTAGACAAAGCCATCCGTAACTATATACTATAACTATCCAAAGAAAGTATTAACAGTCATAAATTTCTAACATCCGGCTTCTGTATAGTTCCTATGAAATTGGAAAGTAACAATACTAGTATTTACATTTCCTTGAGAGGATTTGGCACTGTATTTTAAAGGTAATTGTTTGGTATTGGTAATCACTGTTTTTGACAAATGAAGTACTATCTAAATATTGTGCTTACTTTTAGTTTTAAAATGTGTTAATTTCTACTGCTCACAGGTGTGTTATGTTTAGCCCAGTGTGAACACTAAAATTGTTGTGTATCAATTCAAATGGTAATAGTTTGGGACAAAATAAGCCAGCAAAATGTTGATTCTTGGCCATTTTGACAACTTGAGCATGTTCTCTTATCTTGTCTAACCTAATGATATATGAATGAATGCAATGTCTCTTCAGTGACTTAACTAATTATGAACTTGAATTATCACCCATCATACCTAGGTATCATTTTCTTAAAGTGAAAAAAAAATGTCCTGCTTCTGGATCTTTCTCTGGTTTCATATTAAGAATTTGAACCTTTGGATTATTTCTGGAAGATCTTCATATATTGCATTATTTAGTAGAGAAAATGGTAATTTTCAGCTTTGCCTTTAAAAGGTGTTTTTCTTTTTAAGGCAACATTATAAGAATCCAGGGCAGCATAAACATTTATAGAAGGGCCTCTGTTATCTGATTGAGTGGATAGTGATCCTAACTGACTTATAGTTTTATAAGTGAACAAACTACTTTGCATAAGAAATTTATTCCATCCTAATTTCTTGAATGGTAAATCATTAAAAAAATGCAAGTTAATTCAGATTAAGTGTATTAACAAGAGATAGCTTTTACATTTTGTTGTTGAGATCAACTGCACCTTTTAATACTGTAAGTGTATTTATTATATGTATGGCCCTTGTGAAGATATTTGCTGTAAGTCTCTAATATTAAAGACTTTTGCTTATGGTTGTTGCTATACTGGTGTATGAAGCTTATACCATTAAACTCCAGAGTGGTACTCATTTCGGTATACACGAACTGTGCATTGTGTGCAATGGCTTTATCTTGAGAATGACTCTTTGTGAATGCACTTTGTGGCCTTTTGGGAGGTTAGGCGGGTGTGAGTAGGAGAGGATTCCCATGTTAGATTATTTTTTTAAAACATTGGTTTATGTATTAGGCAGGAACAGTATTCATAACATTTTTTTCTGGGATTTAGGTATATTGTTTGGGGGATCTTTGATATAATCAAGTTTTAAGTATTCTTGTGTGTACTGCAGTGCCCCTAACATAAAAAACATAGCATTTCATTGCAAGCTTTCTCTGCTGTCACCAGTGAAACGCAGTGCCCTGTTAAATTCCTCCACCTTCTTAACTTCCTTGTGATCAACAGTAACTGGATGTTTTTGAGGTGCTTCGATTGGAATTAGTATTCCAGTCTATTTGGAGACCAAAGGCAAGTTCAGTTTCATTACCTTTGGGATTATTCATATCTTTTATGGTGAATTTCAGCTTTGACATTTATTGTGAGAAACATGCCAAAAAAAAGAAAAGATTAATAGGGTTTATAACTTAAATCTGTAGAGAAAGTGTCAACCTATAGGGTTTTGATTTTCAGGTGCCGCTTATACTCCCTAATACAGTGCCATTTGCCTTGTGAAGACATGTAAACATTGTTGTATCGAATGTACAAGAGACTCTAATTTAGTGATCTGAATACCCACAAATGGTTAAGAATATGAAAACCAGCAACTAAGGAACATCTTATTTAGTTGTAGCAAATTCATAACAAGTGTCCTTCAAGGATGAACTCATATTCTGTTCCTGTTTGTATTTGTATTGACCTTGACCTTTTAGTGCATTGTATTCAGCTTTTAAAAGTGAGTATATTTCTGTGCTGGAAGAAAAGGATCTTAGAGTCTCAGGCTTTCTTTGTGCGACAACTGAAAAGAGCGAAGATGTTTAATTGTTTTGTCCCCCCAAAAGTACAATCTGCTGCAGTTTATGACAGATAATTTAACAAAATACATATATAAAAATTGTATATAAAGTCTGTCTAAAACATTTCTTGGGAGGGTTTTTTTTTTTTTTTTTGGTGCAAACATTTAAAAAGAAAAACATAAAGCATTGAAACTTTTTTTTATTCTGTGTTTTATTTTCATCTATCAGGTAACTTTATTACTGTATAGAGGTAGTCAGCACTCTTCAAATTGGTATGTACTTTTATTTGAGAATCTTCTCAGAAAATTGAATTGATCCTTTCAGTTTAAAGCGGTACATACTGAAGAGCATATTCATAGAGCAGGATAAAAAACTCTGGTACTTCTGGCTCACAGAAACAGTTTACTAGATTTCAAAGTGCACATCTGAGAATCACCAACCTGTGATTGTGGGGTACCACACAGTGCTTTTAAATCCAGGGAAAAAACTGTGTCACCAAAGCTTGGTTTTCCTTATGTGTGTTACTTTGCGGAACCAATCTTAACTAGATGAGACCTGCAAGTAATTGATTTTTTTAAACTGACACCAAGAGAGAATATTATTTACATTGTTTAACTATGTCTCTGTCTCCTAAAACCAAATGCCCATTATGGAATAGCATGATTATATTAGGACTAGCTGGGTTTGGGTTATTAAGAATAATGAGTGGTTTACTCTTTTACTGGAGTATAAATATGTCAGCATTTTTTAGATTTGTTTTAGATCACTAAAAATATTGATTTGACCCTGAAAGAATTAAGTGCTAGGAATCAGTTTATCGTTTAATCTTCCAGCATTGTCTGTGCTCTCTTTTGTTGTTTACATGCTCTTCTGCCCAGACTGTTAGTACTGTTATCAGGACCCCTTTGGGGCTGGTGGATGTAATAGTTCAGCCTTTTTCTCTAGTATTGATCATGACTTCAACATTCCTAAGAATACGGATATTTCTAAATGATTTAAATTGGAAGGGGATTTTAATTAAAAGTACTTAATACAGTGTACAGACTTCCAGCTTAAACAAATCTCTTCTCCATTGTGCCCTTACATTTCTCAGTCTATACTCTGCTTTTTATGCTACTCCTTTTAGAAACTGAAGATTCCTCTTTTACTCAGTTTTTGTGTTAATAAACATTTTGAATGTGTACCCCTGCATATGTGAACATTTAAATTATGACCTGTCAGTTGTAGCTAAATAATCAACTTCAAAGAGTTGATATTCTTTGACCATTTATGTGAGGTTTGCTATTCTTGCATTCCTGTTACGTGGCTATAAATTATGTGCATTTACTCTGTTATTTATGTTAACTAGCTGAATTTTATTTGAGTTGTTAAAATTCAAAAAATTAAAATATACTTAAGAAAATCTGATGTCTCATTTTTTAGTTTTTATATAATGTATCCTAATATTCTGGTATGGTAAGAATATAATCATACTTTCTTACGATTATGTATAGAGCAAAAGCGCAAATCCCTTTGTTTTTCAAGTGTTATCGTCCAACCTGCTAGACTTAGTGATAGATGTCTCTAGCAATTAAAAGGTCAAGTGATCCCACTCTTAGTTCAGGAAGAAATTTCTAGTTTCATCCTTTGTGAAAAATAAGAATATTAAAAATTAAACTGGAAAAGAGCTGGAAACTTGTTAGAATAGCTGAGTGAATCTACATGTGGTAGATTGAAATATATGTGACATGTCGTGTTTGTAATGCCTACCCACTTTATGGGTCTTTTGATTTTTTTAGGTTTTCCCAAATTGTAGCAACCATCAAACTTCACCTAATTCATTTGGTAAGGAAACCAGGGGAAAAATTGCCATGTTCCTTTTCTCAAGTTAACTAAAGCTTGCATTGTTTGGCCTCCTTACAGTATTCTTTCTGGAAACTGAAATAGTGTATAGAGTGAAGATACTGGCAAAATAATGGTTGAAGTTGGTATGACTTAGCTCAAATGTCTTGAGTTTAAATGTTGTGAATGTGTGTGATAGAGGAAGGAATCTGTGAATTTATGATTTCTTAAGGTATGACATCTGTACAGCTGATAAAACTCAGGCAAGCAAGCAAAGTGTAGTTCAGTGGTTTCCTTTGTTTTTTTAATTTTTTGCATTGCACAGACCAGATGACTACCTTTATATATGGAGTCAACTCAGTAAATTTGTCGATTGCTGTGTTTATAATTTACCAACAGCCTATAGATTGGGTGAATAGACACATGGTATTCAAGGGTTTGTTAGCTGCTGCTGCTGCTGCTAAGTCACTTTAGTCGTGTCCGACTCTGTGCGACCCCATGGACGGCAGCCCACCAGGTTCCCCTGTCCCTGGGATTCTGCAGGCTAGAAAACTGGAGTGGGTTGCCATCTCCAAAGCGTGAAAGTGAAGTCACGCAGTCGCGTCCGACTCTCAGCGACCCCATGGACTGCAGCCTACCAGGCTCCTCCATCCGTGGGATTTTCCAGGCAAGAGTACTGGAGTGGGGTGCCATCAGCTGGGCTTTTTTGATTTCAGAGTTCGGAACCTTAGTCACTACGCTAGGTTATTCATCAGCACTTCAGATGACACTGAAACGATGTTTTAAAAAACAGTAAAGATAGATGGGGATTGGCTTAGAATGAAACATTGGGGAGTAATGAGAAATGGAGCTCAGTTTGTAAATTGGAAGAACATGAACTGTCTGAAGCTGATCTATATAGAGCTTGGATTACATCCTGAGGCTATTGGAGAAACAATGAATTTTTTTCTTGCCAAAATACGTGACGACAAACTTAAACACGAGGTTAGATTTATCTTAGATGGGCTGCCCTCAGTTATACTACCTGTGAACCTCAGGGGTGTCTTGTGTTCTCTGAAGTGTGGCGACTAGTTCTCTTAGAAAACTCTGGAAGTGTTACCTGGGAGAAAAGGTATTTTACCCAGACTTAGAAACAAAGATGGAAATTTGACAGACTGATAACAGGGATGGGTGTTACTTGAAGAAAAGATCAAAGTGTTCTAAAGGCCCATTAGGAGAAACAGCCCCTTTTATTCTTTTCCTGGGAATTAACTCAAAAGTATAACTGACCCAGCATTTTGAAACTAGTGGTAGACCCAGAATTCTAAACCTAGTTTAATTCAAAGGGGCTCATCACATCCAGTACAATGAAATTAGTGCTGCGGACTCTTGTTTTATCCCTTAAAAGCACCTTATAATCCCTCCTTGAGTCTTATTATCGAGAATAAATAGCCCATTTTCAACTGCTACTTCTGACATGGCTTTCAAGATTAAACGAATAAAGTTAATCAAAGTTATATGAACTTGTTTTAGTGGCCCAGATTATTTGATCTGTATCTTCCTAAACTATATACTGATTTTGTGTTTTTGTTTCCATACTCCCAATAAGTATGCTAGAGCAACTGGACAATAATATGAATAAAAATGAATAGTTACTTAACTGTACACAAAAGATGGATTTTGATCTTAAAGGTTAAAATTGTAAACCTAGAGAAAATATCTTGCAGCTTTGAAGTAGACAAGGTAACTTAACCAAAAATGGCACTAACCATTAAAAACAAACATCAGAATTTTAAAAATGCAGGTGCAGACCAAGTAAGTCACAGTTTATCTGGTAGGACATTAATAAGATAACCTGATTAACAAATAACTGGGTTGGCCAAAAGGTTCATTGGGGTTTTTCCTTTATGGCCAACCCAATAGAACCAAGAAGGAACACTACAGTACACCCAGTAGGATGACAGGGAGATGCCATATCAAGAACGTACGAATAACTGGGACTCATACACTGCTGTTTAGAGTGTAAGATGATACACCTACTTTGGAGTTCTATTTCTAGGAAAATTTAAAACTATCCATTCTATTAGCCAGAATTACTACCATTTGTAGAGGAAAGGATTCCCGAGAAAAATGAAAATGTGTCCTCAAATGTTCATAGCAGCTTCATTACTAAATATCATCAAGAGAAGAGCAATTTGTATAGTGGAATACTGCATAGTAAAAAACCAAGATGGGAATTATTGATACATGCCATAGCACAGATGAATATCAAAAACAGATGAAAGAAGCCTGGCACAGAATAGTACATGCTCTATTCCATTTATGTGAGGGTCAAGAACAGGCAAAACTAGTTAACATAATGGAAGCCAAATTAATGTTTACCAGGATGTGTGGAGGGGGAGTTGGACTAACAAGGAGCCTAGTGGAACTCTCAAGTGATGGAAATCTCTTGCATGCTGATCTGGGTAGTGGTTAAAGAGATGTGTACACAATATGAAAATCATTAGCTATACGTTTAATATTCACTTTAAACATGTATTTAAAATCTAATGAAAGTGGATCTTGCTCAGTCGTGTCCAACTTTTTGCGACTCCATGGACTATACAGTCCATAGAATTCTCCAGGCCAGAATACTGGAGTGGGTAGCTGTTGCCCTCTCCAGGGGATCTTCCCAACCTGGGCATCAAACCCAGGTCTCCCACATTGCAGGCAGATTCCTTACCAGCTGAGCTACCAAGGAAGCCCACAGTTCATAGTCATGCTTACTATTTGAAGAAATAAATCTAATTAGACCTAAAAATGTGAAATAAAAAATAGGAAAAAGAGTAAATTTCTAGTGAAAGCTACAGAATGAAACCCAGGAAAACAAGATACTGGAAATATCAAAGTACAGTTCATAAAATTTTTGTTTAGTCACTAAGTTGTATCTGACTCTTTGCCACTCCATGAACGGTAGCCTGCCAGGCTCCTCTGTGCATGGGATTTCCCAGGCAAGAATACTGGAGTGAGTTGCCATTTCCTTCCCCAGGGGATCTTCCCAACCTGAGGATTGTACGCATGTCTCCTGCATTGCAGGTGGATTCTTTACCACTGAGGTAGCTGGGAAGTTCATAAACAGTCATGCTTAATGTCTCAAGAAATAAGATGAAGGTTTTAAAAGTGAACATCTGATTTTTGTGTCATGAGTAAAGCCGGATCCCTGAACAACTCACCTCTTCCATGATAGCTGATCTTAGAACATGCTTTTTAAGGCGTTGCTGGCAAGAAACTGAAGGGTTCCCCTAAGGACATTTCTCCCTCCCCTCTGTCACCCCAAGCCCAAAGCAGAACTAAATCTGGATTAATCAGGGTAGGGACTGGTTTTGCAGCTTAGATGACTGGGACCAATTATATTTGAGGTCTGGAGCCATGGACGGGGGAGCCTGGTGGGCTGCCATCTATGGGGTTGCACAGAGTCGGACATGACTAAAGCGACTTAGCAGCAGCAGCAGCTGCAGAATAGGGGAATTAGAACAGGGTGAAGTATTTCCAGGTTGGAGATCCCAGTAGAAGCCGAATCAGATCCCTAGAGGGGAAACTTCCAAGTTAGGCCAACAGAACTCTCATAACATTATTTAATAGTCACCAAGCACATAAGACCAGCCACTACAGAAGCATGGGAACACAGATCCAATTGTCAAGTGATAGAGAAAATGCAGAGTAGCTATAATGATTAACATGAGTTTACAATAAGAAACATTAGGAATGAATAGAGTAGGGACTTCCTGGTGGTTCAGTGGCTAAGACTCTGAGCTACCAATGCAGGGGGCCTGGATTCAATCCTTGGTCAGGGAACTAGATCCCACGTGCTACAACTAAGACTGCATGCCTCAATTAAAAATCCCACATGCCACAACTAAGACCCAGCACAGCCAAATATATATATTTAAAAATTTAAAGGAGTAAACAGACAAAGTTAACAGTAAAAATAAGAAATATAGGAACTGACATCAACTCAATGAACAAGTCAAAAATGGACTAGACATAACTAAAGTGATTTGATCTTGAAGATATGTCTAAATAATTGACCTAGAAGACAGCAAAGAGAGAGAAAAGGACTGTATGAAAGAGAAGTTAAGAGATACGGAGGATGGAATGGGAATGTGCAATACTTGGTTATATTTAATGAAGAGAATAGAGAAGAGGCAATATTTTAAAAGGTAAAATTCCCAGAGCTGATAAACATGAATCCATAGCTCCACGAATCACAGTGCATCCTATGTAGGATTAAATTATGCCTATACACCTAGAGAAACTAAAGGACGTCAAAGCAAGATGAAGATGTCATTTCTGCTACCTATATGATGGGCTAGGTTCTTCCCTGGTGGCTCAGAGGTTAAAGCATCTGCCTGCAATGTGGGAGACCTGGGTTCAATCCCTGGGTTGGGAAGATCCCCTGGAGAAGGAAATGGGCAACCCACTCCAGTATTCTTGCCTGGAGAATCCCATGGATGGAGGAGCCTGGTGGGCTGCAGTCCACAGGGTTGCAAAGAGTCGGACACGACTGAGCGACTTCACTTCACTTCATATGATGGGCTAGGTTTTAAGGCCAATGTTTCTAGTGAGTGCAATTAAAATACTAGATAAAATATTTAAAAAATCTTAACATCCAAGAGTTAATAAGGAGGAATGAGCAGGCCAAAATCTAAGATACAAGAACCTAGAAAGTTAACAGCCACTTAGACATGTTTGCTGATCTATAATCTTGATAGCTTCTCAAGGGACAGAGCAGATGACCAAGTAGGCCTCACCTAAGTCAAGGAGCCTGTAGATCCTTCCCATTAAGTTGGGACCCCAGAAGTAAATTTAGATTCTTTCTTTTGCCTCGTTTCCTTGGTGCTGATCAGACGAAGTATATTGTCACCGTGCTTATTTAACTTACATGCAGAGTACATCATCAGAAACACTGGGCTTGATAAAGCACAAGCTGGAATCAAAATTGCTGGGAGAAATATCAACAGCCTCAGGTATGCAGATGACACCACCCTTATGGCAGAAAGTGAAGAGGATCTTAAAAGCCTCTTGATGAAAGTGAAAGAGGAGAGTGAAAAACTTGGCTTAAAGCTCAACATTCAGAAAACTAAGATCATGGCATCCAGTCCCATCACTTCATGGCAAATAGATGGGAAAACAGTGGAAACAGTGGCTGACTTTATTTTGGGGGGCTCCCAAATCACTGCAGATGGTGATTGCAGCCATGAAATTAAAAGACGCTTACTCCTCGGAAGGCAAGTTATGACCAACCTAGACAGCATCTTAAAAAGCAGAGACATTACTTTGTCTACAAAGGTCCATCTAGTCAGGCTATGGTTTTTTCAGTGGTCACGTATGGATGTGAGAGTTGGACTATAAAGAAAGCTGAGTGCAGAAGAATTGATGCTTTTGAACTGTGGTGTTGGGGAAGACTCTTGAGAGTCCCTTGGACTGCAAGGAGATCCAACCAGTCCATCCTAAAGGAAATCAGTCCTGAATATTCATTGGTAGGACTGATGCTGAAGCTGAAACTCCAATATTTTGGCCACATGATGTGAAGAGCTGACTCATTTGAAAAGACCCTGATGATGGGAAAGATTGAAGGCAGGAGGAGAAGGGAACAACAGAGGATGAGATAGTTAGATGGCATCACCGACTCAATGGACATGAGTTTGGGTAAACTCCGGGAGTTGGTGATGGACAGGGAGACCTGGCGTGCTGCAGTTCATGGGGTCGCAAAGAGTCAGACACGACTGAGTGACAGAACTGACTGACTGAACAGACGAAGTTTCCTTGGTACTGAACAGAAATGAGGGGGAAAAAAAATAAGAGAGGAAAAATCTGTTCCTGAGTCTGTAGACCCTTGAGCAGAATTAAAGTCCAAATCTGCATTACTAGAATGGGGAGAGGGACTCGGAGAGGAACTCTCAGGTCATGAATTAAAGTGGTTCCAGAAACAAATCCCAAGTGCACAATAGAAGCAAATCCCATTAATTTCTGGAAAAACCAATCCTCAACCCTTCTCCCAGGTCATGGTAAAACCACATCATGAAAAAAATTTGTTTTTTCAAGGACTATGAACAACACACAGTGAATAATATGCATATAAGGAGACCACATTGCTGGGGACAACTCTCAAAATAGAAGCAAAAACAGCCTATTCTCCACACCCTCCACCCCCCCTCAAAAGAAAACAGGTTCTGGAGTTATCAAATGTAGATTGTAAAATGCAAATAGTATACTTTTAAAAACACAAGGCATACTTGAAAAGAGGAGAATGGCCCACTTAAAAATAGTAGACCAGATTTGAAAACCAAATATAACTTCCAGAAATCAAAAATAAAAATAAAGTGCAGTTGGACAAAGCTGAAAGAGAATTACTTAACTGGAGATGGAGTAGAAAAAAATGCAGACTGTAGCAAAGAGGGAGAACAAATTACGGAAGAGAGAGTAAGATACAGAGACAATACAAAGCAAGTCCAATAGATGTTTAATTAGTGTTCCAGTTCAGTCGCTCAGTAATGTCCAACTCTTTGCGACTCCATGAATCGCAGCACGCCAGGCCACCCTGTTCATCACCATCTCCCGGAGTTCACCCAGATTGCTTATATGTAGTTGAAAGAGACAGACCAGTAACATAGTAATGAAAAATCATATTATAAATCATTATTTAAAAAGCCATCTACAAAGGTAACAATCTTATTTCATATGCAATAAGCCAGCACTGGGGCTACTCAGTGATAGGGGGTCTAGGCTTTTGATTACATGAAATCCAGCCCACATATATGAGAACTGAAGCCTTTGTTTGGGCCTCTTAACTGCACTACACTCACTAGAACTGGGTTATGAAACTCAGTCTCTGACAACTGCATTTATTCAGAACACAGTTGGCATACTAGAAAGAAATTTTTAAAACTTCCTAAATGATAATATAGATGTCACAAGTTTCATGCATTGAAGTTCATCTATTTTACTCACAATATTTGCCTTAAGACCCTCTAGTGAGAAAGCACTCATTTCTACAGGTACAAATCTCACATTCTGTCTTAGAGTAGTTGGAAAGCATGTATTCAGTCAGAACAGTGAACGAGGGCATATATGTAACACTGAAATCTATAAATGAAGTTGATTGAAGAGCTACTCTATGGACCCAATGATTTCTTGTGATTTAAGGAGGGAAAATAATGACCTCTGTAATGAAGAAGTCCAATGTTTGAACCAAAATAGAAAAGCAGGTAGAACAGAGGAATATGGCTTTGGTTGGTTGGAGAACGGGCCCCTATAAAGGTATACTTGTTAATTACCTTCTTTAGAGAACTTTTAGTCTGATCACTAATATTTCACTTACTTCTTTTGCTATGTTTCTTTTAACCTTTTTATTATTATTATTTTTTTTTTTGTCATCCTTTAACTAACAGTGATGTTAACAAACATTGTTCTAAGACACTTCTCTCCTTCACATCACCCTTCCCACTATGCTTCTTTATTTGCAGGTCAACTGTGCCACATTCTTGATTTTTCTCTTTGGGAGTCCCCTTAGTTTTTTTGCTCCTAAATGTCCTCATATGTAAAATAAGAATAAGAATATTTAATGTGTAGTGTTACACTGAGGATTAGAGATCATGCATGTAAAAGGCCCTTCCCAGTATCTGGCATGTAGAGTGAGCAGAGAATAAAAAAAAGTTTCTTTGAATAGCAAAGTTTGTAAACATGAGCTATACTCTAATGGAAGATATGAAATACAACAAGCATCAGATACTGTTCAGTTGCTAAGTTGTGTCTAACTCTCTGCAAACCTATGGACTGTAGCACAACATGCTCCTCTGTCCTCCCAGGTCTCCTGGACTTTGCTCAAATTTATATCCATTGAGCCAGTGCTGCTATCAAGCCATCTCATTTTTTGCCACCCCTTTCTCCCTTCACCTTCAGTCTCTGCCAGCATCAGGGTCTTTTCCAATGAGTCAGCCCTTTGCACATCAAGTGATGAAAGTATTGGAGCTTCAGCTTCAACATCAGTCCTGTCAATGAATATTCAGGGTTTATTTCCTTTAAGATTGACTAGTTGGATCTCCTTGAAGCCCAAGGGACTCTCAAGAGTCTTCTCCAACACCACAGCTTGAAAGCATCAATTCTTTGATGCTCAGCCTTCTTTATGATTCAACTCTTACATCCATTCATGACTACTGAAAAAAACATAGCTTTGATGATATGGACCTGTGCTGGCAAAGTGATGTCTCTGCTTTTAAATTTTCTCTCTAAGTTTGTCATAGTTTTTCTTCCAAGGAGCCAGTGTCTTTTCATTTTGTGGCTGCAGTCACCATCCATAGTGATTTTGGAGCCCAAGAAAATAAAATCTGTCAGATAGTATTTCACCATAAAAATAGTTGAGCTATATCTTGTTGCATATTTATCTTATATGTTGAAGTTATCAAAAATCTTCAAATAAAGAAATCCATCACTGTCTTCAATTAAATTACTATGCAATATTTTTTTAAATGGGCAATATCTGAGGAGGTGTTACAAAGAGTTTAGAAAAGGAGAAAAGTGAAAAGTAAAGGAGAAAAGGAAAGATATACCCATCTGAATGCAGAGTTCAAAGAACAGCAAGGTGAGATAAGAAAGCCTTCTTAAGTGAGCAATGCAAAAAAAAAAAAGAGGAAAACAATAGAATGGGAAAGACTAGAGAGCTCATCGAGAATTAGAGATACCAAGGTAATATTTCATGCAAAGATGGGTGTGATAAAGGACAGAAATAGAAGCAGAAGATATTCAGAAGAGGGGGCAAGAATGTATAGAAAACTGTACAAAAAGATCTTAGTGACCAGATAACCACAGTGGTGTGATCACTCACCTAAAAAGAGACATGCTGGAGTGCAAAGTCAAGTGAGCCCTTAGGAAGCATTACTATGAAAAAAACTAGTGGAGGTGATGGAATTCCAGTTGAGCTGTTTCAAATCTTGAAAGATGATGCTGTGAAAGTGCTGCACTCAATCTGCCAGCAAATTTGGAAAACTCAGCAGTGGCCACAGGACTGGAAAAGGTCAGTTTTCATTCCAATCCCAAAGAAAGGCAATGCCAAAGAATGCTCAAACTACCACACAACTGCACTCATCTCCCATGCTAGTAAAGTAATGCTCAAAATCCTCCAAGCCAGGCTTCAGCAATACATGAACCATGAACTCCCTGATGTTCAAGCTGGCTTTAGAAAAGGCAGAGGAACCAGAGATCAAATTGCCAACATCTGCTGGATCATGGAAAATGCAAGAGAGTTCCAGAAAAACATCTATTTCTGCTTTATTGACCATGCCAAAGCCTTTGACTGTGTAGTGTTCCAGAGAAGCAGAGAGAAACGGATCATAGATATCATCTGAAACTACAAAGGCTGAGAATTTTCTCCAACTGATGAAGAACAGTGCTCCCAGGTACTCAAAATCCCAGGTAATCTCAAACAATATAAATAAAAATGAGCCCATATCAAGACACAAAATCATGAAATTAGATAACCAAAGACCAAGAGAAAAATTTGAGATAAAAGCAGAATTTTTTCTTTGACAGATTCCTCAAATTAATGACAGCCTGATGACTAACTCAATGTTCATAATAGAAACAATGGAACAATTCCTTTCAGGATGTTGCCAAACTAGGATTTTATACCCAGTAAAAATCTCTCCAAAGTGAATGTGAAATGAAATTTCTGAAAAATTAAAACTGGGAGTTTGCTCTCAGCAGAAGCACACCAAAGGAAATCCTAAAAGATTTAGGCAGAAGAATGTGAGATCAAATCTTAGGAAGACCTAAGATGCCAGAAAAAATGGTGAGCCAAAAAGCAATAAGTTAGGCAGACAAATGCAGAATGTATTTAAACTACATGAAAGAGATAATTGTGACATTTTTTCAAATGACAGAAAAATATAGCACATTACAATATTTGGAAAGTGAGGAAGGAGGTAAGTGGAGTTTAAATGTTCTGTAAACCTTGTATTAATCCAAGAGACAAACAAAGATTTTGATTCATTTAAAGTTTTAAATATACATTATAAAATGTTGGATAACCACTGAAGGGACAGAAATAGTACCACTTCCCCATACTAGTAGAAGGGGAAAACTTGAAATTCAGTCTTTTTAAAAAAAGCCAGAAAGGAGAGACAAAAAGCATGAAATAATATAGGTTGACCAAACATATCAGTAGTTACAGTAAGTGGAATAGGATCAAATGTTCAAGGTCAAAGATTTTCAGGCTGGATTTTAAAATAATAATATGTCTTGTGAGAGACATAGCTAAACCATAAGAACATGTTAAGGTTGAAAGTAAAAGAATAAAAAAGGATAAGATGTAAAAATGCTACCCAAAGGAAAACAAGTATAACTCTGTCGTCGTTTTTCAGTCGCTCAGTTGTGTCCAACTCTCTGTGACCCCATGGACTGTAGTTTTCCAGGCTCCTCCGTTCATGAGATTTCTCAGACAAGAATACGGAAGTGGATTGCCATTTCCTTCTCCAGGGGATCTTTCCAGCCCAGGGACTGAACCCTTGTTTCCTGCCTGCTGGGCCGCCAGGGAAGCCACAGAGAAAACACACTTTCAGGCAAGTAAACGTTGCTAGAATTCAAGAAGGTTAGTCATGTCATGAGAATAAAAGATTTGTTTCACCAAAGACATGATGATTTAAATTTTTCATGCATCTAATTAAATTTCTTCATTGTGCAGAGCCAAAACAGAAAGAACCACAAGAAGAAACAGACAAACCCATCGCAGTAGTGAGAGTATTTGACAAACTTCACTCAGAAATTGGTAGAACAAGCAAGTAAAAAGAGAAACCATAGCACTTCCCTGATGGTCTAGTGGTTAAGAATTCACCTGCCAAAGCAGGAGAAACGGGTTCAGTCCCTGGTCCAGGAAGATTCCACATGCCAAGGGGCAACTGAACCTGTGTGCCACAACTGCGGAGCCCAAGCACCACAGCAAGAAAAGCCACCGCAATGAGAAGCTTGTGCACTGCAACTGGAGGGTAGCCCACGCAAGCCACAACTAGAGAACACCCACGAACAGCAATGAAAAGCCAGTACAGCCAAAAATAAATAAAATTTTAAAAAAAAAGTAAGTACATAGATTTCAACAAGATAATTAACAATGCTGACCCAACAGAAATGCATGGAATCCTGCATTCAACATCTATAGAATATACACGATTTTTCAAGAATACACAGAATGTTGACAAAAATGATCCCAAGCAATTTCATCCAACTTCAAAGTATTGAAGTCATACAGAGGAGTTTCTTGAATTTCTCAGACCACAAAACAAACTGGAAATCAACAAGACTGAAGAACTTCATAAGCATCGAAGCTGAGACACATGCTTCTAGAGAACCCACAATTCTCCTCAATCAAATGGACAAAATATCTTCAGCTGAATGACAATAAAGAGTCTAAATGTTACAACTGATGAATTTTTAAGCAGTCCTAAAGCAGTCCTAAGAAAAAATTTCATTTTAAGTCCATACATTAGAAAAGGAAAAAGGCTAAAAATTAATGAGGCAAGCCTTTGTATTAGTTAGGGTTGGCTAGCGCACTTTCACTTTTCACTTTCATGCATTGGAGAAGGAAATGGCAGCCCACTCCAGTGTTCTTGCCCGGAGAATCCCAGGGACGGGGGAGCCTGGTGGGCTGCCGTCTATGGTGTCGCACAGAGTCGGACACGACTGAAGCGACTTAGCAGCAGCAGCAGCAGCAGCGCACTGTAGTTTACTGACTCAAATGCACAATGGCTCAACCTAATAAGCAATTATTGCTCATGTATTTAAGTATCTTGGACTGAGAGCACGTTGGTTTTGCTGTAACAATTCTTCAGTAGACTGAGGCTCTGCCCTTCTCAAAACTCTCCTCCTAAGGTCACCCTGGGGCTGTGGTTCTCATCCTTCATGTGTCATGCACTCAGTCATGTCCAGCTCTTTGCACCCCCATCCACTATAGTCCTCACGGTCAGAGGAGTCCATGGAATTTTCCAGGTGAATTTTCCAGGAGAATACTGGAGTGGGTTCCCATTTCCTCCTCCAGGGGATCTTCCCGACCCAGGGATCAAACCTGTGTCTCCTGTTTCTCCTGCATTGCAGGCAGATTCTTTACCCACTGAGCTATCATGGAGGCCTGTCTTTACTTCAGCATGTATCCAAATCATACAGAGGGTCTTTTGTTTTTCTGCTGATGTCACTGTTGTTTAAAATAAAAAATAAATGTTAACTATCTTACTATAGGATATAGGTAGTTCCAAATTTGGAATTCCACAATTCCACCGTTTGGGGAAATAATTCAGAGAATAGAATTTTAGAGTTTATTTTAAAATTTATTTTCCCCATACTATTACAAGAATATTTTCCTTCCCCATAGCCTTACTGAGATATAGTTGACATATAACCTTGTATACCTTTAAGATGTAAATATGATGATTTGATAGTACAATTTTGTATGCCAAAGGTTTACCACAATAAAGTTAGTTAACACCTCCGTCCCTTCACATAATTACCATTTATATGTGTGTGTGGTAAAACATTTAAAATCAGATCTCTTAGCAACTTTCAGGTATGTAATATAGTATTGTAAATATTGTCGAAGAAAAAGGAGGAAAGGGGGCAAGGGAACAAACTTTGAAAGAATGACATAGCCTAAGGACATGACATAAACTGATTAGAACTATATAGGCCCAAGATGGCAGACAAATCTCTTCCATTAGACCTTGAGCCTCAGTATATGCTCATTGTAACACATCAGCAAGCTAAATGACACACCCAGAAGCGGCATGACAGTTCCAAGGCCGACCTCAAAGATCAAAAACTGGGCAGTGGCCCAATTCCCAGAAATTTCCGCCCCTTCCCCTAAATAATGGGGAAGGCAATGGCACCCCACCCCAGTACTCTTGCCTGGAAAATCCCATGGACGGAGGAGCCTGGTGGGCTGTAGTCCATGGGGTCGCTGAGAGTCAGACACGACTGAGCGACTTCGCTTTCACTTTTCACTTTCATGCATTGGAGAAGGAAATGGCAACCCACTCCAGTATTCTTGCCTGGAGAATCCCAGGGATGGGGGAGCCCAGTGGGCTGCCATCTGTGGGGTCGCATAGAGTCGGACACGACTGAAGCGACTTAGCAGCAGCAGCAGCAGCCCCTAAATAATTGGAATAATTTTCCTACTCATTATCCTCTGAAACTACATAGCCCATAGAAGATAACCACACCACATTTTGAGGCCACACTTTCCCTGTCTGATGGTCCACACTCTTGTCTGTTGAGTGTGTTTCTCTCTAAATAAATCCACTTCTTGCCTATCACTTTGTCTCTCACTGAATTCTTTCTGCAATGAGACATCAAGACCTTGACCTTCATTAGATCCTGAAACAGGTATATGGTCTCAGTTGGAAGACCATGGGTTTGGGGCAAGTTTGAGTCCTAACTCATGAGTTCAAGTCCTAATCTAAGGGAAACACTTTCATTTTGACTAAGATCTCCCACTTCAACATTCTTACCTTGAGAACCCTGTGAACAGTATGAAAAGGCAAGAAGATATGACTGAAAGATGAACTCCCCAAGTCAATAGGTGCCCAATATGGGGTCACACAGAGATGGACACGACTGAAGTGACTTAGCAGCAGCATGCTACTGAAGAGGAGTGGAGAAATAGCTCCCGAAGGAATGAAGAGGCTGAGCCAAAAAAGAAACAACGCCCAGTTGTGGATGTGTCTGGTGGTGAAAGTAAAGTCCGATGCTGTAAAGAGCAATATTGCACAGGAACCTGGAATGTTAGGTCCATGAATCAAGGTCAATTGGAAGTGGTCAAATAGGACATCTCCTGTTAGAGTGAACATTGACATTTTAGGAATCAGTGAACTAAAATGGACTGGAATGGGTGAAGTTAACTCAGATAAACATTATATCTACTACCATGGGCAAGAATCCCCTAAAAGAAATGGAGCAGCCATCATAGTCAACAGAAGAGTCCGAGATGTAGTACTTGTATGCGATCACATAAACAACAGAATGATCTCTTTTCATTTCCAGGGCAAACCATTCAATATTACAGTAATCCAAGTCTATGCTCCAACCAGTAATGCTGAAGAAGCTGAACGGTTCTATGAAGACCTACAAGATCTTCTAGAACTACACCCAAAAAAGACGTCCTTTTCATTATAGGTGACTGGAATGCAAAAGTAGGAAGTCAAGAGATACCTGGGGTAACAGGCAACTTTGGCTTTGGAGTACAAAATGAAGTAGAGCAAAGGCTAACAGAATTTTGCCAAGAGAACACACTGATCATAGCAAACACCCTCTTCCAACAACACAAGAGAAGACTCTACACATGGACATCACCAGATGGTCAATAAAGAAATCAGATTGATTCTATTCTTGGCAGCCAAAGATGGAGAAGCTCTATACAGTCAGCAAAAACAAGACCAGGAGTTGACTGTGGCTCAGATCAATAATTCCTTATTGCAAAATTCAGACTTATATTAAAGAAAGTAGGGAAAACAACTAAAGGTCATTCAGGTATGACCTAAATCAAACCCCTTATGATTGCACAGTGGAAGTGACAAATAGATCCAAGGGATTAGATCTGATTGAGTGCCTGAAGAACTACGGACAGAGGTTTGTAACACTGTACAGGAGGCAGTGATCAAAACCATCCCCAAGAAAAAGAAATGCAAAAAGACAAAATGGTTGTCTGAGGAGACCTTACAAATATCTGAAAAAAGAAGAGAAGCTAAAGGCAAAGGAGAAAAGGAAAGATAAATCCATTTGAATGCAGAGTTCCAAAGAATAGCAAGGAGAGATAAGAAAGCCTTCCTAAGTGAACAAAGCAAAAAAATAGAGGAAAGCAATAGAATGGGAAAGACTAGAGATCCCTTCAAGAAAATTAGAGATACCAAAGAAACATTTCATGAAAAGATGGGCACAATTAAGGACAGAAACGGTATGGACCTAACAGAAACAGAAAATATTAAGAAGAGGTGGCAAGAATACACAGAAGAACTATACAAAAAAGATCTTAATGACCCAGATAACCACAATGATGTGATCACTCACCTAGAGTCAGACATCCTGGAATGCGAAGTCAAGTGGGCCTTAAGAAGGCATCACTACTATCAAAGTTAGTAGAGGTGACAGAATTCCAGTTGAGCTATTTCAAATCCTAAAAGATGATGCTGTTAAAGTGCTGAACTCAATATGCCTGCAAATTTGGAAAACTCAGCAGTGGCCACAGAATTGGAAAAGGTCAGTTTTCATACTAATCCCAAAGAAGGGCAGTGCCAAAGAATGTTCAAACTTCCACACAAATTGCACTCATTTCACATGCTAGCAAGGTAAAATCCTCCAAGTTAGGCTTCAACAGTACATGAACCAAGAATTTCCAGATGTACAAGCTGGATTTTGAAAAGGCAGAGGAACCAGAGATCAAATTGCCGACATCCTTTGGATCATAGAAAAAGCAAAAGAATTGCAGAAAAATATCTACTTTTGCTTCATTGACTATGCTAAAGCCTTTGACTATGTGAATCACAACAAACTGTGGAAAATTCTTAGAGATGGGAATACCAGACTGTGTGTTCCAGAGAAACTGGTGGAACAGGTCTTTAGATTGTTAGATATTTTCAGGAACTGATTCCATGATCCCAATCCTTGTATCTCTTCATATCTAGAAAAGCACTAAATCCTTCCGTGGTAACATCAGCTCCTCGTGACTAGCAGAAATCTTTTGTAAAGTAAGTGCATGATTGCACTGAACTCCCCCTTCACCAAAGTCTTATGCATTGACCTACCCCGACAGCCTGTTTGCAGCAGTCTCTCAGAGCTCTCTCAGGTCCTGTCTCCCAGGCTGCGGCCCTCATATTGCCCCATATAAAACTTAACTCACAACTCTCAAATTGTGCATCTTTTTCAGTCAACACATCACACAGGAAATGATTGATAAACTGGACTACATTAAACTTTATAACTACTTTTTCTCAAAATACTTCAAAAATATTGAAATTAATCCCCAAACTAGATTATATTTGTCTAACACATGTAACTGACAAGTGTGTGCGTTCATCCTAAATCGCTTCTACTACTACTACTACTAAGTCACTTCAGTCGTGTCCGACTCTGTGCAACCCCAGAGACGGCAGCCCACCAGGCGCCCCCATCCCTGGGATTCTCCAGGCAAGAACACTGGAGTGGGTTGCCATTTCCTTCTCCAATGCATGAAAGTGAAAAGTGAAAGTGAAGTCGCTCAGTCCTCTCCAACTCTTCGCAACCCCACGGACTGCAGCCTACCAGACTGCTCCATCCATGGGATTTTCCAGGCAAGAGTACTGGAGTGGGGTGCCATCACCTTCTCTGTTTCAGTCGTGTCCAGTTCTTAGTAACCTTATGGACTATATCCTACGAGGCTCCTCTGTCTATGGGATTCTCCAGGCAACAATACTGGAGTGGGTTGCCAGTCCCTCCTCCAAGGGAATCTTCCTGACCCAGGCATTGAACCTGCATCTTTTATGCCTCCTGCATTGGCAGGCGGGTTCTTTATACCAGTGCCACCAGGGAGGCCCAACTGACAAGGTAGAGTATCAGAGTATATAAAAAACTGTGAATCTCTCAGTTAAAGACAACTCAATAAAAACCTGGGCAAAGGTCATAAATAAACACTGCATAGGAGAATAAAACATGAAATGCAATAACCACGTGAAAAAATATTCACCTTAGAAATTAGGAAATTGAAAATTAAAATCATGAGAGGCTACTTTATAAGCATCAAAAATGATATAGAACGAAGGAATTCTTATGTGCTCCAGTTGGGAGTGTAGAGTGGTATCATCACTTTGGAAAGAATTTTGCATTATATTATAAAGTTGAAGATGCTTATACCTATAAGCTGGCTCTTCCGCTCCTAGGTGTATACATCAGGAAAACCCTGGCTTGTACGTTCCAGGAATCATGCCCAAGAATGTTCACAACAGCCTGCGTGCAATAGAAAATCACTGAAAACATTCCAAGTATCCAAGAATAAAAGAGTGAAGAAATTTACATCAGTGAAAATGAATAAACCACATGATCAGCAAGCATGGTTCAATCTCAAGAACTTAATTTTGAATAAGAAATGCAAATCACAGAAGCATATGTATATATAACATGATTTATGTAAGATGAAGTTCAAAAACCTGCTAAACTCAACAAAAATGTGTTTAGGCAAACATATGTATGTGTTTTTTAAAAAGCAAGAGAATGAGAAACAAAAATTCTGGATGATGGTTATGTCTGGCAAGAGAGTGAGTGAGTGAGTGAAGTCACTCAGTCGTGTCCGACTCTTTGCGATCCGATGGACTGCAGCCCACCAAGCTTCTCCATGGCTTCCCAGGTAACTCAGTGGCAGACTCTGCCTGCCAACGCAGAAAATACAGGAGATGCAGATTCGATCCCCGGGTCGGGAAGATCCCTTGAAGGAGGAAATGGCAACCCACTCCAGTTTTCTTGCCTGGGAAGTCCCATGGACAGAAGAGTCTGGCGGGCTACAGTCCATGGGGTCGCAAAGAGTGGGACCTGACTGAGCGACTGAACAGCAACAAAGGCGTATAAAAAGCTGATAATTCTATTTCTGAAACCACTAGAAAATGATTATTAATGCTCCCCAATTTTTAATTTATGTGAAAAACAGCTTAGGAAAAAGATCCACCCCAATGTTTCTCTGAATTCAAACCTGTTCCTAATTGAAAAGTCTTCAGGAATAGAATGAGTTCAAGACATAGAAATAAGGAGTCTTGCCCCATCAGAAGCTCTAGGGGGCGCCTGGCAGCTGCTGTGGGGCTCACAGGTTTGTTTGCTGGGTTTTGCAGAGGGCTCTTCCCCTCTTAGCCCATGGGCTGGCACCCAGAACCCACAGAACCTAGAAACAGCATGCTCCCACAGAGGCGCACCCCCGAAAATTTGTGGCATTAACATTTTAGGAAAATATGGGATATGCCTAAGGGCCTGGTAAATACAAACATTAAACATGGAGGGAAATGAAGAATGATTTTATAGTCTTCTGTGATGCTAGGGAACAAATTAAATGTGGTTTGAATAAACATATTCACCATTAGGTATTTGTCCTCTAAGAAAAATACAATTTGGGACTGGTTATATATGTCCAAATGTGGGCTACATATTAATAATTTTATGATTTAACAGTATAATTTAGTCAGAATGCAATTATAAAGTTGAAAACAGCAGCTGGGTGCTCCTCGAATCTCTACCCATAGGAGAATAGTCTGCAAAATATTGACATTGTATCTATAAAACAATGTGATTCTAATTGCAGAGTTGATAAATGCCCTCTTTTTATCTCAGTCTAGCCCCTCTCCTTTTGGGGCGTGGGATTTCATGCTGACTTGAGGGGGCATTAAATACATTGCAATGTCATACAGGAAATCAAGGATTTAAAGTAATATTGTGTTTATTGGTGTAATTTCCTCTTTGTTCCCGAAGGGTTTCCCCTTTAAAGCAGGTGGGACAAGGAGAAGAGCCAATGACTGCCGTCGGCCTGTCCCGGCTGCTCCCTCAGCCCCCATCGTCGAGACTGTGTTCTCAGTCTAAACACACACTCATCAGTTTCCTCATTTATTTGTTTATTCATATTCAGCGGTGTTTACTGACTTACAAAGAAATCCTGGCAGAGCTTGCTAGAATTTAGAACTTCCTGCCACAGTTCATCATCGCTGATGAAAGACCAGTATAATTGTACTCGATGATATCTGTGGAAGAGACAGAGCTGGCAGAGAGCTGCTTTCTGAAGGACTTTGGTCGGTAGAATCTGCGTTTACAACTGTGCCTCTGGAGCTTCCGACTTGGAGACGGAGACAGAGGCCAAGAGCAGAAAGTCCAGCTTGTTGAGCTGCACACAAAATTGTGCCTAATGGGCAGTGAACACCCTGCCCCGGATGAAGAGATGGAGACAGGCAAATCTGTTCCCAGACGGCTCTAGTGGTAAAGAAACCGCCTGGGTCCAGAAGACCCCCTGGAGGAGGAAATGGTAACCCCCTCCAGTATTTTTGCCTGGGAAATCGCATGGACAGAGGAGTCTGGTGGGCTACAGTCCATAGGGTCACACAGAATCAGACACGACAAGGGACTTAGCACACACGCACTTAAACCTGTTCAAACAGATAACTCTCAAAGGGAGTGATAAACTCACCATGGTTTCCTAGCTCAGACAGATTCAGGTTCAAATCCTGCATCTGGCACCTGCTCTGGGAACCTGAGCATGTCATTTTCTCCTATTTCTTCCACCTATATAATAAGAACTGTGGCACCTGCTCCAACAAGGCTGATCTGGGCATTAAAGATGAGATACACCTGTGAGAAGGCCTGCTACCTAGTAGAAAGCCAATGCATGCAGTATCTTTCTGGGCCCTTCTCTTTGCCCAGTCCAAGGAAATCAGTCAATTGTGCCTTCACTGAAAGCCTGATCTATGCTTCAAGAAATTTCTGCCAGCGTCAATCTTTGCTGTTTCAAGAAAAAAAGCAGAAACTTTTGCAAAGGAAAGAATTTTGCAAACTGCAAAGGAAAGAATTGGGTAAAGAAAGCATTTTTCTCCATTTTAAAATGAAAAGCATACTTTCCTAGTGGTCCTATGGTTAAGAATCCACCTTGCAGTGCAGAGCATAAGGGCTCGATACCTGGTCAGGGAACTAAGATACCACATGTCTCGGGGCAACTAAGCCCTAGAGTCACAACAAGAGAAGCCTGCATGCCTTGACGAAGACCCAGTACAGCCAAATAAATAAATAAAAATTAAAAAAAATAAAAATAGTGAGAGGGACTATGTCAGTAAGTTGAGTTTACCTAGTGCTTACAGAGGGAAGGAGAGAAATCATAAATTTGCCAGGTCCAAAGTTCTGCGAAACCAAGCTGGTGTTAGAAGATTAAAAAGTTGGTTAGTATTTTGGTAGAAGAAACATGAATTTTGGTGTATTTCATATTGATTCCTCCTGAGTCACTGTCCTCAGGAACTCCTATAATAAGTTCCTTCTCGTGACTACCAGTCAAGGGATGGTTTAGAATTGTGACTCTGAAGAGAATTCCTGTTCATCCTTGTCTCATTTCAGGCTGAGAAGTTAGCAGATGTCTGCCACAAACACATTTCCTCTCTATTCTTACAATGCAAGCAAAGCATGGTTAGATGATAACTTCGTATCATCCAAGGATTAATTAGCCAACCCAATTTAACTGACAATTGTTTTACAAGAAAAATGTGCAATGCTGGCTTGACTAGGTGTTTGTGTATAAAACAGAGTTGTGTTGATGTTTACACTTCCTTATTCTTTTTTAGCTCTGAGTCACTGAAGGGCTCAAGGCTCAGCTCTTTTAGCACCAGCAATTTCCCAGTGTCTGCTGCTTTTTCACCTGGCAAATGATCCCTGTCCTCAGAGTCACTCTTGGGATCCAGGAGAAGCGGAAAGCAGAAAGCACAGTTCTCATTGTGGGGAATCTGCTCCCATTGTGGGACTACAGAGGCAATGTTTGCAGTTGTGCTCTGCTAGCAGACCTCATCAAGGACAGTACCACACACTAGGGGTCTCTTTGGAAGTGCTCCTAGTCCCCCATATCCACTGGAAGGGTATACCCTCCCCTGCAGTGTGGGGGGCAGTCCCAAACAACAAAGCTGTCCTGCACCCACACAAATTCTGTGAGTCTACCAGAAACTCGTGTATATGAAAAGCCTGTTCCTGATTAGCTCATCCTGGAAGTTTGTTTTTTATATAAACACATAATATTTCTGTGTGGTGGTGTGTTCTAGAAATGCATCCAACTGTGTAAATTGAGGTAAGATTATGCTTTATTTCATCATGACTGAAACTTTAGTGAGAGTTTTGCCATTTTAAAAAGTTGAAACTACCCCTGTATTTGAGTCATTAAGAAAGAAAACACCCCTGTTAGCCTGCCGTATGCACAGTGCTTTTATATATAGATATGGGCATCTAACCAAGGTTTCCCTAATAGTTCAGCTGGTAAAGAATCTGCCTGCAATGCAGGAGACACAGGAGCTCTGGTTCCATCTGTGGGTCAGGAAGATTCCCTGGAGAAGGCCACAGCAACCCACTCCAATATTCTTGCTTGGGAAATCCCATGGACAGAGGAGCCAGGCAGGCTACAGTCAACAGGGTCACAAAGAGTCGGACACGACAGAGCGACTGTTGCTCAGTCATGTCCAACTCTTTGTGACCCCATGGGCTGTAGCACACCAGGCCTCCCTGTCCTTCACCATCTCCCGGAGCTTGCTCAAACTCATATCCACTGAGTTAGTGATGTCATCCAACCATCTCATCCTCAGTCGTCCCCTTCTCCTCCTGCCTTCTATCTTTCCCAGCATCAGGGTCTTTAGAGCTTTCTGTCTAGAGCAACTAGATAAAACAACAAAAAAATGGGCATCTAGCTACTTCATTGTATCTGTGGGTGTAATTTCATCCAAGCTTTTATATATTGAAATACATATTTTTACAAATTATTTTTCTTTCTTCTAACATAACATTAGAATTGGGACATTACATTGATTTGGATTTATTACATGTGATTGATTTTTATTTCAAGATGATAAAGGGAACTTTGCAAAATATTTGTCACATAAAAGAAAAATTTTCTCAGGAAAGCTGGTAGCCTGTGAAGCAGAACATCACTGAAGATCCAGAATTCTGCAGTGCTTCTGCATCTGATGTTGTTGCTTGTATCCATTTGGATTAAGCTCATCTGCCCCAAACGAAATACCCAAATACATGGCTTAAACAAGACAGAGTTCGGTTTTTCTCTCCCACAAATGAAGTCCAAAGATAAATGTCAAAGAACAAATGATTCATGAAAATTGTTCAAGACAATAAGGGAAGACACTATTGGAAGGGACTCAATACAACGGGGTTTTTAGTAAGGGGCTGAGATCAGGCTAAAGTCTGAACACAACAAAGACAAGTAGGATTTATAGCCAAGGAGCAGGGTGGTGGGTAAATGGATGGAAAACTACTAAAAGCAAACATCAGGGGCCTAAAGTGGCCAATTGTATTCCTGCTGAAGCACGCCACAGCAATCAGACATCACCTGGAGGATGATGGAGGATAAGGAAGGTGATCTGATATCAAGTGTTCGAATATTAACTGGGGGTAGAGGGGTTTCCGGTTAAGGTAGTTTTGCAGGATTCCTGCTAAAACTGGACGATGCAAAGATGAACACAAAAGCTCAAAAGTCAGGGTCTAATTGAGAAGAGAGTCCAGGGAACTCAGATTAGAATTTGATCAAGTAGAGAATCTTGGTTATAGGCAGTCCCACTTAGTACTGCAATTCCTCATCATTGGGGACCCAGGTTTCTTTTATCTTTTTGTTCCCTTACCCTCAGGGCCAGGCTTCCATTCTCAGTACTGTTTTAAATGACAATGGACCTCCAGTCACCCTGGCCACAATGTAAGCAGAAAGCTAGGAAAGAGAAGGGCAACAACTGTCTGTTCCCTTATAAGCAGGTACCCAGAAGTCCCAGTCAACAACTTCTGCTTAGGTCTCATTGGCTGACCCTAACTGCAAGGGGTGCTGGGAAATGTAGTCTTTCAATTGTGTACATTGTTTTCCAGAATAAAAGTAGAGTTCGGATAAGAAGAAAGGGAAAATGGCTACTGGAGTGGCAGGTAGCAATTTCAGTTGCTCCTGCTAGTGTTTTTGATATTGTAAAAGCAAATCTCCCTCCCCAGGAGTAAGGGGCTTAGTTTTTATGAAGCCTAGGAGACCTGGGTCACACTGTAGCCCATCCACTTACTTATTATGTGATGACCTTAGCCACATGACTTAACCTCTTTGAGCCTCATTTTCCTTATCTGTACAATGGGAGTAGAAATGGTACTTAGCTCCTAGGGTGAATGTGAATTTTAAATTGCTTGAAAAGGCCTTAGCAAAAGCACTTAGAAATGTCCACCTCTCCTCTCCCACACAGACACAATTACACACTTAGGAATAATACCGTTGGGTCCTTCATAAGGAAGCCTGGCACTCCTTGTTAGAGATATCAGCTTGGTGTGGAGAGGAAGCAGGGCTCCAGGAAAACCCCCGCCTCACACCTGTCAGTTCTTGGCCAGTTGCTCAGCGGGAAGGATGCAAAGACAGCTGGACTTGGTTTTTCTGGGCTTTTCTCCATGGTCTTTTCCGGCAGGGCCAGCCAGAGGCCAAAATCTTGAAAGCAGTGAGGTTTCTTTGCAGCATCTGTCTCTCCTGGCTGCACCAGAAAAGATCTGACCAGCGATTGTGGGAACTGCTTGTCTGCTACACTTCCATAGGAGAAAGGCTTTTGAAATGATTGTGTTCTCTTAAGCACCAATAGGAACCAGGGCACCTTGGAAAAATGAGTGACTCCAGGGCTAGGGCAGGATGTGGACATGATAAGCCCTGGAACATCTTGTGCCAGAAAACAAGGAAGCTCTCAGGACCCCTGATCCTATGGAAAAGATGTAGAATCCACTTGAAGGGGCTGTCTGTGGCCATAGGTGAACAGTTGGAGTATCACAATGAATAATGATTGTAATTTATTGAAATATCATATATCCTTTAAATCCTTTTAAAATGATACCTAAGAAAAATGTATTGTGGGGTTTTTGTTTGTTTAGGTTTGGAAGGGAATGAGTTATTATTTTGAAAACAGGTAAAATAAAAGAAAAGAAGCAAACATTCATCCTGTCTTTACTGGGTAGAATATGTTTCAGAGTAATCAAAGAGTTGATGGGTAAAAGTTTACTTTTACAGATGAATAATGGTGAATAAAATCAAGAAACATGACTAGAAAACCAAATATTTTTACAACCCCTATTAAAATATTATATTTAAGCCAAGGTAATCATTGCTGCTAAAACCATGCAGTAAAATGTAAGGGGGATTTTTGATGTATAGTGAGCCTCCTGATCCATTGTAACATCATCAAAAGTATAGCACCCAGATGTGATGTGCCACAGAAAATACATAGCACTACTATGCAGCATCCTTACTCCCCAACTTACTCCAAATTGGATGACAATTCTAGATCTTTCTACCAAAACTACAAAAGATGGAAGAATGTATTTAAAAGCACCAGAAGGATATGATCTTCAAAGGCCAGAATGTCAGAAATTCTATTAGATAAATGACTTTGTTTCTCTTTTTTTGGCTGCACTGGGTGTTCATTGCTACCCTTGGGATTTCTGTAGTTGCAGCGAGTGTGGGCTACTCTCTAGTTGCGGTTCTCAGGCTTCTCATTGTGGTGACTTCTCTTGTTGCAGCGTACAGGCTCTAGAGCATAGGCTTAGTTTTCCTGAGGCATGGGGAATCTTTCTGGACCAGGGATCAAACCCATGTCCCCTGCATTGGGAGCCAAATTCTTGTCCACTGTACCACCAGGGAAGCCCAAAAGAGGCTATTATTATAGATGAAAATAAATTTTAAAGATATTAAAACACATAAACTGTATGCAAAAGGAACATGATTGGATTCCGACTTAGACAAATCAATTGCAAAAAGACATTTTAACACAGCTGTTTTTCAGTCACTCAGTTCAGTTCAGTCGCTCAGTCGTGTCCGACTCTTTGCGACCCCATGAATCGCAGCACGCCAGGCCTCCCTGTTCATCACCATCTCTCGGAGTTCACTCAGACTCACATCCATCGAGTCAGTGATGCCATCCAGCCATCTCATCCTCGGTCGTCCCCTTCTTCTCCTGCCCCCAATCCCTCCCAGCATCAGAGTCTTTTCCAATGAGTCAACTCTTCGCATGAGGTGGCCAAAGTACTGGAGTTTCAGCTTTAGCATCATTCCTTCCAAAGAAATCCCAGGGTTGATCT
>SJYT01059966.1:230080-245423 GCA_006410635.1 Cephalophus harveyi | reverse complement strand
GCCGCCGCCCTGACCTCGGACGCGGGGTGTCGCCTCCCGGCCGCCCCTGACCTCGGACACGGGGTGTCTCCTCCCGGCCGCCACTGACCTCGGATGCGGGGTAGCTCCACCCAGCTGCCGCCCTGACCTCGGACGCCGGGTGTCTCCTCCCGGGCCGCCACTGACCTCAGCACAGGGTAGCTCCTCTCGGCCGTTCCTGCGCCGTCGCAGCCTGGCACTCTAGGCTGCTGCCCCGACCTCGGACGTGGGGCAGCTCCTCCCGGCTCTCGCAGCGGACCGCGCGTAGTGCGCCGGCCCGGCTCTCGTGTAGTGGTTTCAGTTTGTCCATTTCAGTCACTCAGTCGTGTCTTATTCTTTGCGACCCAATGGACTGCAGCACGCCAGGCTTCCCTGTCCTTCACTATTTCCCAGAGCTTGCTCAAACTCATGTCCATTGAGTCAGTGATGCCATGCAACCATCCCATCCTCTATCAGCCCCTTTTCCTCCTGCCCTCGATCTTAACACAGTTGGGGAACATGAACATGGATTGGGAACCAGATGATCTTAAGAAATTATCATAATTTTGTTGGGTGTGATAATGTCACTGTGGTAATGTTTTCTTTCTTCTTCTTTTTTTAAAATTTATTTATTTATTTGGCTGCTCCGGGTCTTAGTTGCAGCATGTGGGATTTAGCTCCCTGACCAGGGATTGAACCTGGGCCCCCTGCACTGGAAGTTCAGAGTCTTAGCCACTGGACCACAAGGGAAGTACCTGTGGTAATGTTTTCTAAAAGTCCTTATCTGAGGGTGAAATGATAAGGTATCTAGAATTTGCTTTGGTATGTTTTGTTTTGTTTAAAGATGAGTGGATAATAAGATAAAAAAAAAAAAAGAATGGCTAGAATTCAGTCATGTGTCCTGCTAACTGAAGGGAGGCTGGGAAAGCAAAGGGAAATAAGCAGAAAAGGAAAACAACCAAAACCAGCCAAAATGGATTTTTAGCTTCCCCAGCTCCCGTTGTCTCCTTAACCTCAGCTTCAGAGGATGGACTACTCCTGTTCCTCAGTCATGATCCATCATCATCAGTCACTGTCAGGGCTCATTGGACAGAAGATGGGCGCATGGAAAGATGTATTTCCCATACTCCCTTCAATTAGCAAGACATGTGACTGATATCTAGCCATTCTTTCTAGATTTCACATATAAGGGATGTCATAAGACTTCTCCTTCTCTGTCTGTCTGACTTCACTCAGTATGACATGCTCCAGGTCCCTCCATGTTGCAAATGGCATTATTTCAGTCTTTTTAATAGCAGAATAATATTCCATTGTATATATGTACCACCTCTTCTTTATCCATTCGTCTGTTGATGGACATTTAGGTTGCTTCCATATCTTGGCTATTGTAAATAGCGCTGTTATGAATACCAGGGTGCATGTATCTTTTGGGATCATGTTTTTCTCCAGATATCTACCCAAGGGTGAGATTGCAGGGTCATATGGTAGCTCTATTTTTAGTTTTTTGAGGGAACTAGTACTATTTTCCATAGTGGCTGCATCAATTTACCCTCCCACCAACAATGCAGGAGGGTTCCCCTCTCTCCACACCCCCTCCAGCATTTATTGTTTGTGGACTTTTTTATGATAGCCATTTTGTCACTGCTTCTACCTTTTCCCCATCTGTTTGTCATGAAGTAAAGGGACCGGATGCCATGATCTTAGTTTTTTGAATGTTGGGTTTCAAGCCAGCTTTTTCACTCTCCTATTTCACCTTCATCAAGAGGCTCTTCCGTTCCTCTTCACTTTCTTCTATGAGAGTGGCATCATCTGCATATCTGAGGTTGTTGATATTTCTCCCTGCAATCCTGATCTCAGCTTGTACTTCATCCAGCCCAGCATTTCACATGATATACTCTGCATGGAAGTTAAACAAGCAGGGTGACAATATACAGCCTTAACTCAGTCCTCTCCCAATTTTGAATGAACTCCTTTCCCAGTCCATTGTTCCATGTACAGCTCTAATTGTTGTTTCTTAACTTACATACAGTTTCCTCAGAAGACAGATAAGGTGGTCTGGTACTCCCATCTCTTGAAGAATTTTCTTGTTTGTTGTGATCTGCACAGTCAAAGGCTATAGCGTAGTCAGTGAAGCAGAAGTAGGTGTTTTTCTGGAATTCCCTTGCTTTTTCTATGATATTCAGTGGCTATTGGTAATTTGATCTCTGGTTCCTCTGCCTTTTCTAAATCCAGTTTGTACATCTGGAATTTCTCAGTTCACGTACTTCTGAAGCCTAGCTTGAAGGATTTTGAGCATAACCTTGCTAGCATGTGATATGAGTGCAATTGTATGGTAGTTTGAAAATTCTTTGGCATTGCCCTTCTTTGGGATTGGAATGGAAACTGACCTTTTCCAGTCTTGTGGCCACTGCTGAGTTTTCCAAATTTTTTGGCATATTGCTTACAGCACTTTAACAACATCATCTTTTAGGATTTGACGTAGCTTGGCTGGAATTCTGTCACCTCCGCAAGCTTTGTTTGTAGTAATGCTTCCTAAGGCCCTTTTACTTCACACTCTAGAATGTCTGACTATCGGTGAGTGATCACACTATCGTGGTTATCCGGGTCGTTAAGATGTTTTTTGTATACTTCCTGTGTGTTCTTGCCACCTCTTTTTTTTTTTAATCATTTATTTTTGGTTGCGCTGGGTCTTCATTCCTGCTCCCCGGCTTCCTCTAGTTATGGGGGACAGGGGCTGCTCCAGTTTCTGTGGGCAGACTTCTCTTGTTTTGGAGCACGGACGCTAGGTTCAGGGGCTTCAGTAGTTATTGCACGTGAGTTAGTACCTGTGGCTCTTGGGCATAGTTGCTCTGCAGCTTATGGGATCTTCCTGGACCAGGGATCAAACCAGTGTCCCCTGCATTGCAAGGTGGATTCTTAACCACGGGACCACCAGGGAAGCCCTTGCTACCTCTTCTTAATCACTTCCGCTTCTGTTAGGTCCTAACCATTTCGTCCTTTATCATCCCCATCCTTGCCTGAAACATGTCCTTGATAACTCCAGTTTTCTTGAGGAGTTCTCTAGTTTTTCCCATTCTGTTGTTTTCCTCTTAAGAAGGCTTTCTTATCTCTCCTTGCTATTCTCAAGAACTCTGCATTCAGTTGGGTATATCTTTCCCTTTCTCCCTCGCCTTTCACTTCTCTTCTTTCCTCAGCTATTTGTAAAGCCTCTTTGGACAACCACTTTGCCTTCTTACATTTCTTTTTCTCTGGGATAGTTTTGGTCACTGCCTCCTGTACAATGTTACCAACTTCTGTCCATTGCTCTTCAGGTGCTCTGTCTACCAGATCTAATCTCTTGAGTACATTCGTCACCTCCACTGTGTAATCATAAGGGATTTGATTTAGGTCATAGCTTAATGGCCTAGTGTTTTTCCCCACTTTCTTCAATTTAAGCCTGTATTTTGCAACGAAGAGTTCATGATCTGAGCTACAGTCAGCTCCTGGTTTTGTTTTTGGTGACTGTATAGAGCTTCTCCATCTTCAGCTGCAAAGAATATAATCAATCTGATTTTGGTACTGACCATCTGGTGATGTCCATTTGTAAAGTCGTCCCTTATGTTGTTGGAACAGGGTGTTTGCTATGACCAGCATGTTCTTTCAACAAAATTCTGTTAGCCTTTGCCCTGCTTCAGTTTGTAGTCTAAGGCCAAACTTGCCTGTTATCCTAAGTATCTCTTGACTACCTACTTTTGCATTCTAATCACCTCTGATGAAAAGGACACCTTTTTTTTTTTTTTTTTTTTTGGTGTTAGTTCTGGAAGGTGTTGTGAGACTTCATAGCACCAGTCAACTTCAGCTTTTATGGCATTAGTGGTTGGGGCATAGACTCGAATTACTATAATGTTGAATGATTTGCCTTGGAAACAAACCGAGATTATTCTGTTGTTTTTGAGATTGCACTCAAGTACTGTATTTCTGAGTCTTTATTTAACTATGAGGACTACTCCATTTCTTCCAAGGGTTTCTTGCCCACAGTCATAGATATAATGGTTATCTGAATTAAAGTTTCCCATTCCAGTCCATTTTAGCTCACTGATTCCTAAAATATCAATGTTCTCTTGCCATCTCCTGCATTACTACATCCAATTTAGCTTGATTCATGGGCCTAACATTCCAGGTTCCTATGCAATGTTTTTTTTTTCAGCACCAGACTTTACTACTTTTACCACCAAACACATCCACAACTGAGCATCGTTTCCACGTTAGCCCAGCAGGTCCATTCTCTCTGAAGGTATTAGTAATTGTCCTCTGCTCTTCCCCAGTAGCATATTGGACACCTTCCGACCTAGGGGCTCATCTTCTGGTGTCATATCTTTTTGCATTTTCATACTGTTCATGGGGTTTTCATGGCAAGAATCCTGGAGTGGGTTGCCATTCCCTCCTCCAATGGACCACAGTCTGTTAGAACTCTTCACTATGATTCATCCGTTTTGGGTAGCCCTGGATGGCAGACTCATAGCTTCATTGAGTTTTGCAAGACGCTTCACCACAACAAGGCTTCCCACGCATAGAAAAGTGCTAAATTCCTTAGCTTATGTGATTTTCTTTCATTAATGATAATCTTTTGATGTTCTGACTACCTGTCCTTTGTTGCAAAACTTCTATATAACCTGACTTTCTCTCACCTCCTTGGAACAGTTCTCTCAGGGTTACTTGAGATGCTGTGTCCCATGCTTGAAGTCCTAAAAATTCTCACCAAATAAAACATAACCCTCAACTTTTAGGTTGTGAATATTTTTAACATACCTGAAAGACTCAAGGAGGACTCAGGGGACCCCAGGACAAGGTCTCTTTCATCTCTTGATCCTGTTCTGTATGGTTCAGTCTTAGGAAGTTTCTTTCTTTTTTTTTAAGATTTTTTTTTTTAATGTGGACCATTTTTAAAGTCTTTATTAAATTTGTTACAATACTGCTTCTGTTTTTTATGTTTGGGTTTTTTGGCCACAAGGTGTATGGGATCTTAGCTCTCTGACCCAGGAAGGAACCCGAACCCTTCCCTCCCCTGCCCCCCTCTCACCACTTTGGAAGGTGAAGTCTTAATCACTGGACTGCCAGGGAAGTCCCTCAGAAAGGTTCTTATTAGGTAGGATGCCCTCAGCCTTCCAAGGCCAACCACCCACCTATCATTTCTACCACTCCAGTGGAGAAACAGTCCTCTTATTGCAGTGAAAAGGAAAAAAGAGTAATGAACTTTTCTCTTTCTCTTTCCTGAGAACAAAGAAAATAAAGAGAACAGTGAGCACAATTAGGCCTGAACATTTCTAGTTTTGTCTTTTTTTTTTTTTTACTTTAACTGCTCCTAACTCTGCATGTGTGTAACTCAATTTTCTCTTTGGCCCTCTAACTCTGCAGGAGCTACACTTCACACTTAATTTTCCTTTGACTCTATGCTAAATACACCCTGTGTCAGGTGTTTACCCTTCAACCCTCTTCCCCTTATAGTTACATATCAGAAAGGAGGCCACAGGGCCACCAAACTGCCGGACTCAATTACTGGGTTACTGACAGCCAGTCTACGGCTGTCTTTGAAACAATGCAAGAGGAAGAAATCAAGATCCTATCACCTCTGCTCCTCATCACCGACTCCTGACTGTGAGCCCTCGCCTCATATAAGTGCCTAGACTCCTCAGGGAGGGGGGCATAGTTCTTGAAGCACGAGCCCACTGTGTTCCCCTCTCCGCCAGCTGAGAATAAAAGCCACCTTTCTATTTCCTCTAAACTCTGTCTCCGTACTCCGTATTTTTTCATTTGACTTTGCTGGGCAGAAAAAGCAAAGATTTTAGCCAGCAACACTCTTCCCTAAGAAACCAGCAGGAGCCCTGGGACTGACCGTCCTCGGCTGGCTGGCTCGGGGCACGTGCATATCCCCAAGCCAATTGCTGTGTCCTAGGGACTGAAGAGGGTGAAGGGCCCAGCTGGGTCAGGTCTGCACCCCGCGGGAGCCAGGCAGCCTCACCTGAGTCACCACTGACTATGAGAGGGACAACAGTTGCTACAGCCAGAAGAAGGGGGGCTCCAGCATTGGCAGAGAAGACACACGGATACCCCTTCATCATGTCACCAGCTCCTGCCCCCATTCCTCCTCTGTTCATTTGGAGATGATGCTGCCTACTCCAGTTGTGTCTGACTCTTTGCAACCCCATGCACTGAGGGAGGAAACAGACAGAACAGGTTCCATCTTGAAAGCAGGACTCCATCTTGGGCCAGACTGTGGACTTTGAGCTATATGCCCAGTATATAGGCATATATATATATGGAAACGACACACCAACTGGAAAACCAGACCCCCTGGATGGAAGAACCCCAGGACTCATACCTAGACTCTCCATTGCCTAAAAAAATACCCTAATTATCTGTGTAACCGAATAGAATCATAAATTCTACTATGCTTATTGGGGTATGACCACAGGCCTACTGATAATTGTCCCCTGTTAACTACCCAGGCTTAAGGCATATGAATCACGGGTTAACTTTGATTGTATCTTCTTTTCCTTTGCTCAGACTAGTTTCAGAGAATTTGGGGAGGTGGGTTTGGACACGTACACTTAGGGTATATAAGGTTTTCACAAAAATTGGTCGGGGTCCTTGACTAAGAGGAGACTCTGCCTTGGGCCCGCCAGTGTAATAAACTGCACTCCACTATCTGCATCGTCCTTCTGAATGAGTTTGTTTCCCGGAACGCATGGCTACAACAGCACTATACAGTCCATGGAATTCTCCAGGCCAGAATACTGGAGTGGGTAGCCTTTCCCTCCTCCAGAGGATCTCCCCAACCCAGGGATAGAACCCAGGTCTCCCGCATTGCAGGCAGATTCTTTACTGTTGAGCCACAAGGGAAGCCCTGAAGAGTCAACAGGATCTCCCAAGTCCTGGTACTTGGCAATATGATAAGTGTAACTGTTCTCACCGCCACTCTTTCTAATGGTTCTATTTCTGTTCCTTTTCATGAAGACAGAGCTTGTGCTTCAGACAGCCCTCGAGACAGCATGTGTGTGCTGTAGTACAACTACTTCGTGTCACCAACCCTTCCTTTTAAAATAAATTTTGGCTGCACCCTGTAGCATGCAAGATCTTAGTTTCCCAACCGGGGATCAAACCCAGACCCCCCCGCCCCAACCGCCCCCTCCTGCATTGGGAGGACAGAGTCTTAACCACTGGACTACCTGGGAAGTCCCACCACACTTCCCACCACACTGTTGCTCCTGCTCAGTAGTACCAGGCAGCCCTGGAACTGGCAAAACTCCCAAAAGTGCTGAGCTTCCCAGGTGGCGCTAGTGATAAAGGACCCACCTGCCAATGCAGGAGACATAAGAGACATGGATTCCATCACTATGTAGGAAAGATCCCATGGAGGACCACATGGCAACCCACTCCAGTATTCTTGCCTGGAGAATCTCATGGACAGAGAAGCCTGGTGGGCTACAGTCCATAGGGTTGCAAAGAGTTGGACATGACTGAAGTGACTTAGAACACAGGCACTCACCCAGAAGTGCTACACAGCAATTGGTCAGGCCATCTCTTGCTATTTAGTCACTAAGTCATGTCCAATTCTTTGCAACCCTATGGACTGTTAGCCCGCCAGGCTCCTCTGTCCATGGGATTTCCCAGGCAAGAATACTGGAGTGGGTTGCCGTTTCCTACTCCAGGGGATCTTCCCCAATCCATGGACAGAACCTGAGTCTCCTGCATTGGCAGGCAGATTCTTACCACTGAGCTACCTGGGAAGTCCCAGGCCATCTCTAGATGCAAAATGTTTTCAGTGGAACCGGCAGTGGCCGTGCTTTAACATATCTGTCTGTGGTCAAGACACTGTCTTTTTGAAAAAAAAAAAAAAAAAAAAAAGATTTCAAACATCTGAAAACATGCATTTGCTTGTGATATGAATACCTCTAGTCAAGAAATTTGGTAGCTTGATTCATTTGTCCCCATGGAGAATTCTGATATTTCCTGGCTTCTGATAACACAGCTTCAGGAATTTTTAGTGTTTTGTTTTTCTGACCAAGGTCAGAAGTCATGCAAGAGGCCAAGAGCTCAGTATTTATAGTAGGGACAGAATCTTGTGAAGCACATCTAGAATATTGGCCTTGGAAGCAGCCTGCTTTTGTGCAAATCCTTACAAGTGTTTCTTCCATGCAGTTTCCCGATCTGTAAAATGGAACTTGGAATTGGCTGTGACACTTCAATGAAGAAACTGGGTCTCAGGCAGGCAGGCCAGCATCAGGGCAGTGCTCTTCCCCCAGTGTCGGGATGACCTGGAGCAGTAGTTCGGGCCCTTGGTGGGGATGTGCCCTGGGCCTTCGCCTCCTTTGTCTGCCCCTTTTGTTCACCATCTGTCTGGCCAGGGTGCCGCCTGCCGGCTGGACCCCACCTACTCCCCTCCCCCAACCTGGGGCTGCCCCGGGGCCTCCCTTAGAACAATGAAGGACGCCATCCGGGGTGGCCTGGGTCAGGTCTCTGCTTTGTATCTGCCTGGAAACCCCTCTCCCTCCCAGCCAAGCCCAGATGGGCCCTTGGCCGAGGCCCTTGCAGGGCACATCAAAGGGAGGCTTTGTGGGCAGGAATGTGAGTCACAGAAGACAGGGATGGGCCCAGGGCAGCTCAGCCTTCCAGACTGCCTCCTTGTTCATCCCAGGCCTTGGTCTCCTCGGCAAGGATCAGTTCAGTTCAGTTCAGTCGCTCAGTCGTGTCTGACTCTTTGCGACCCCATGAATCGCAGCACGCCAGGACAGTTCTGAGCTTTTGTGGGAACCAGGCAGGTCTGGAGGCTCAAGTTTGTTTGGATTTACGAGAGATTTATGCAAAGTTAATTCTGTCTCCTGGGAACTAGTCTTGCTCTCTTTGGGGCACCAACATATTCAGTGTGCTCAGGTGGCATTCTTTAAGGAAATTCTCTCTTTCCTATCATTTGCTCATGATGACTGTGGATTTTTTATTTTCCAGCTTTATTAACCCACTCCAGTATTCTTGCCTGGAGAATCCCAGGGATGGGGCAGCCTGGTGGGCTGCCGTCTATGGGGTCGCACAGAGTCGGACACGACTGAAGCGACTTAGCAGCAGCAGCAGCAGCAGCTTTATTAACATATTGACATATGTCATATCACGTGTAAGTTTAAGGTATACAATGTGATGGTTTGATATACTCATATATTGCAAAATGATTACCACAAAAAGTTTAGTCAGTACTTGCATTCTCTCACATAATTCCTTTTGGGTGTGTGTGTGTAATATTTAAGATCTATTCTCTTAACAACTGTCCATTGTACAATTCACTATTGGTAATCTTACTGGCCAAAATCTTGGCTGTTTTTGCCCACCAAAGTTGATGAAAAATATAGAGACAGAGTTTGGAGAAAATAGAAAAGTGATTTTTATTCTCAGCCGGTGGAAAGGGAACACAGTGAGCTCACGCCTCAAGAACTGTGCTCCGTCTCCATGAGGAATCTGCTAAGTCACTTCAGTCGTGTACGACTCTGTGCGACCCCAGAGACGGCAGCCCACCAGGCTCCCCCATCCCTGGGATTCTCCTGGCAAGAACACTGGAGTGGGTTGCCATTTCCTTCTCCAATGCATGAAAGTGAAAAGTGAAAGTGAAGTCGCTCAGTCATATCCGACTCTTAGCAATCACATGGACTGCAGCTTACCAGGCTCCTCCGTCCATGGGATTTTCCAGGCAGGAGTACTGGAGTGGGGTGCCATTGCCTTCTCTGATGAGGAATCTAGGGGCTTATATAAAGCAGGGGCGGACAGTCAAGAGTCAGTGATGAGGAGCAAAGGTGATAGGATCTTGATTTCTTTCTCTTGCTTTGTTTCAAAGGCAATCATAGGCTGGTGTCAGTAACCCAGTAATTGAGTCTGGTAGGTCAGTGGCTCAGTGGCCTTCTTTCTGATATCTAACTACAAGGCAAAGGGTGTTACAAGGGTAAACAGCAGATAGGGGGTGTATTTAGCATAGAGTCAAAGGAGAAAATGTGAATTGTAGCTCCTGCAGAGTTAGGGGGCAGAAAAGCAAACTTAGTTATAGACATGCAGAATTAGGAGCAGTTAAAAAAAAAAAAAAAAAAAAAAAAAAACCCTAGGAATGTTAAGGGGCCTGTTCACTGTTTTCTTTATGTTCTTTGTTCTCAGGAAAGGGAAAGAGAAAAACTAATTGCTCTTTTTTCCTTTTCACTGCAACAAAATCTATAGTCACCATGCTGTACTGTAGATTCCCAGAACTCATTTATCTTATAGCTGGAAATTTGTACCCTTTGACAAACATCTCCCCATTACCTTCACCCTCCAGGTAATCACCATCTTACTTGCTGACTGAAAAATTACATGCAATCTAAAAGTTAAGAGTTGTATTTTATTTGGTGGAAATTGGGGGACTTCAAGCATGGGAGGCAGCATCTCAAGTAACCCTGACAGAACTGCTCCGAGGAGGCAAGGGTTATATAGAAGCCAGATTATATAGAAGTTTTGCAACAAATTGCAGGTAGTCTGAACATCAGAAGATTATTGCTAAGTGAAAGAAAATCAGATATTCTAAGTTAAAGAATATAGCATTTTCTAGATGTCACTTTGCCAACAAAGGCCCATCTAGTAGTCAAGGTTTTGGTTTTTCCAGTAGTTATGTATGAATATGAGAGTTGGACTATAAAGAAAGCTGAGTGCTAAAGAACTGATGCTTTTGAACTGTGGTGTTGGAGAAGACTCTTGAGAGTCCCTTGGACTTCAAGGAGATCAAATCAGTCCATCCTAAAGGAAATCGATCCTGAATATTCACTGAAAGTGTCACGCGAGTGTATGTTCCTCTGTTTTTTGTTTCGTCACAACAAAGATTTGGAGTGACGGACATTAAAGCCCCCTTGGCGCGTCACAGCTCTCAGGTCTTGGATAGACCATGTTATAGCTCTCAAGTCTCGAATGGACCATGTTATAGCTCTTAGACAAATCAGTGTTACAGCTCAGTATTACAGCTCCATTTTATTTAGAAGATAGCAGGAAAATCCATCTTCGAGGCGTGAAGGCACGTCGATCCAAAGACACCAGGAGAAGAGTGCCCCAGCTTGGGAGAGAGAGAGAGAGAGCTGGCTCTGGCTCCTCCATTTATATGTTTCTCTCTCCCTGGGCCTGTCCTATGTAAACTGGGCCAGCCAGGAGTGTTGTTTGTTTTACCTGAGGTCCTCACTCCGGTCCTCGGACCTTCTTTTGTTCTATTTTCGCGGGTTTTTCCCTTCCTTGTCTTTTAGCCACGGCCATTTTGGACTCCTTTTCCCTGTTCTACCTACCTAACGGAAGGACTGATGCTGAAGCTGAAACTCCAGTACTTTGGCCACTTGATGCGAAGAACTGACACATTGGAAAAAGACTCTGATGCTGGGGAAGATTGAAGGCAGGAGGAGAAGGGGACAACAGAGGACGAGATGGTTGGAAGGCATCACCGGCTCTATGGACACGAGTTTGAGCAAGCTCCGGAGTTGGTGATGGACAGGGTAGCCGGTGTGCTGCATTCTCAGACATGACTGAGCAACTGAACTGAACTAGGTAAGGGAAGATGCAAAAACGTAGGCTCACTGAAATCGTTCCTTTCATCTGCACCTCAGCCTTCTGGGGCCAGTATCCCGAGTCCTCACATCCTGAGTTTCCTTTCCATAAGGCTCACCGCAGGGAGTGGCTGTAGTCTAACGGCTGCTAGATGGCAGGTATGCTTTCCTTCCTGAGTTCCCTCAGGCCTCACCAGCTCACTGTGGTGGCAGCAATCACTGATGATTGTGACATCCTTGTTTACTGATATGGCAGGAAATACTCCATTTCTCATACTCTCTATTTCTTCAAGTTCAGCTTTAAAAAGATTCTACATATAAATAAGAACACACAGTTTTGTCTTTCCCTGGCTGATTTCCTTCACTTAACCTAATGCCCTCAAGATCCATCCATTTTGCTGCAAATGGCACAATTACCTTATTTTTATGACTCAATAATATTCCATTTTCTCAACTTGTTCCTATTTCTCAGCTATTGTAAATAATGTTGTAGTGACCCTGGGGGTACAGCTGTCTCAACGAGGTAGTTATTTTCCTTTGAATGAATACCTGGAACAGGAGGGAAGGGGCCAGGGCACAACTTTAGAAAGAATGACACAGCCCAATCAGTTCAGTCGCTCAGTTGTGTCTGACTCTTTGTGACCCCATGGACTGAAGCACACCAGGCTTTCCTGTCCATCACCAACTCCCAGAACTCGCTCAAACTCATGCCCACCAAATCGTTGATGCCATCCAACCATCTCATCCTCTGTCGTCCCCTTCTCCTCCTACCTTGAATCTTTCCCAGCACCAGGGTCTTTTCCAGTGAGTCAGTTTTTTCCATCAGGTGGCCAAAAGTATTGGAGTTTCAGCTTCAGCATCAGTCCTTCCAATGAATATTCAGGATTTATTTCCTTTAGGATGGACTGGTTTGATCTCCTTGAAGTCCAAGGGACTCTCAAGAGTCTTCTCCAACACCACAGTTCAAAATCATCAATTCTTTGACACTAAGCTTTCTTTATGGCCCAATTTTACATCCATTCATGACTACGGGAAAAATTATAGCTTTGACTAGATGGACCTTTGTCAGCAAAGTAATGTTTCTGCTTTTTAATATGCTGTCTGGGTTGGTCATATCTTTTTTTCCAAGGAGCAAACATCTTTTAATTTCATGGCTGCAGTCACCATCTGCAGTGATTTTGGAGCCCCCAAAAATAAAGTCTGACACTGTTTAAACCCACTGTTTCCCCAACTATTTCCCATGAAGTGATGGGACCAGATGCCATGATCTTAGTTTTCTGAATGTTGAGCTTTAAGCCAACTTTTTCACTCTCCTCTTTCACTTTCATCAAGAGGCTGTTTAGTTCCTCTTCATTTTTTGCCATAAGGGTGGTTCCATCTGCATATCTGAAGCTATTGATATTTCTCTTGGCAATCTTGATTCCAGCTTATGCTTCATCCAGCCAGGCATTTTGCATGATGTACTCTGCATATAAGCTAAATAAGCAGGGTGACCATGTACAGCCTTGATGAACTCCTTTCCCAATTTGAAATCTATCTGTTGTTGTTCCCTGTCCAGTTCTAACTGTTGCTCCTTGACCTGCATACACATTTCTCAGGAGGCATGTAAGGTGGTCTGGGTAGTCCCATCTCTTGAAGAATTTTCCAGTTTGTTGTGATCCACACAGTCAAAGGTTTTGGTGTAGTCAATAAAGCAGAAGTAGATGTTTTTCTGGCATTCTCTTGCTTTTTTCTATGATCTAGCGGTTGTTGGCAATTTGATATCTGGTTCCTCTGCCTTTTCTAAGCCCAGCTTGAACATCTGGAAGTTCTCAATCCCCATACTGTTGAAGCCTGACTTGGAGAATTTTGAGCATTACTTTGCTAGCACGTGAGATGAGTGCAATTGTGTGGTAGTTTGAAGATTCTTTGGCATTGCCTTTCTTTGGGATTAGAATGAAAACTGACTTTTTCCAGTCCTGTGGCCACTGCTGAGTTTTCCAAATTTCCTGGCATGTTGAGTGCAACAAAGGACACAACATAAGCTGAGTAGAATCAAATGGGTCCAAATGGGTTAGAGTCCCAAACTGGATTTTGGCCAGATTTGAATCCCAGTCTTCTTTCCTATCACTTTGGCTCTCGTTGAACTTTTTCTGTGAGGAGACATCAAGAACCTCAGTTTCATTTGGTCCTAAAACCAGGTCTGTGACCTCAGTGGGAAACCATGTGTTTTGCTGGGTTCAAGTCCCAGCCACATGGCTTAGGGTCCCAAGCAGAATTTTGGTTGGGTTCAAGTCCCAACACATCTATTCAATGTTCAATGTTCCCAATCTGCAGTAAACAGTTTCAGCTTTATGTGCTTCATCAAGAAGATTCATAGGAAGGCTAAGAAAGCAGTTACAATAGTTCCACATCAAGATGATGGCTACTTGGGGATTCCAGCCCACACTGATTAAACAAAGAGCTGCCCTGCCCCTGGGGCCCCTAAGTCAGGTATCCAGAGATATTTACTCTCTGATAGGTAGGGTCCATGCTTCTACTCAGCCTTGAAGCAGTTACAGAAGATGGACCATTGCCCTTCTGCTTCCCTTAATATCTCTGAGGGAGAAATGAAACAGGAGGGAAGTGGCAAGAGCACAATTTTTGATAGAATGACATGGCCCAAGGACACAACATACTGATTAGAATCAAATGGTCCAAGATGGCTGAAAAGTTAACTTCAACTAGACCTTCGTCCTTCATCAGCAATCTGAATGACACACCTAGAGGCTCCGTGAGAGTTCCAAAACACTGCTAAAAGACCAAGGAGTGTACGGTGGCCCAGTACTTAGAAATCTCCACTCCTTCCCCAAAATAGGTGGAATAATCTTCCCATTCATTAGCCTATGAAATTGTTTACCATCTCCCAGAGTTGCTCAAACTTATGTTCACTGAGTCAGTGATGCCATCCAACCATCTCATCCTCTATCACCCTCTTCTCCTCCTGCCCTCAATCTTTACTAACATCAAGGTCTTTTCAAATGAATTGGCTCTTCGCATCAGGTGGCCAAGGTATTGGAGCTTCAGCTTTAGCATCAGTCCTTCCAATGACTATTCAGGGTTGATTTCCTTTAGAGTTGTTTGGTTTGATCTCCTTGCTGTCCAAGGGACTTTTAAGAGTCTTCTCCAATACTGAAACCATTTACCTCAGATTGGGACTTCAACCCATGTTCTGGGACTCAAACTCAGCCAAAACCCATAGTACCTGGTTTCAGGACTTAATGAAGCCCAGGTTCTTGATGTCTCATCACAGAAAGAATTCAGTGAGAGACAAAGTGATAGTTAAGAAGTGGATTTCAGTTCAGTTCAGTCGCTCAGTCGTGTCCGACTCTTTGAGACCCCATGAATCACAGCACGCCAGGCCTCCCTGTCCATCTCCATCTCCCAGAGTTCACTCAAATTCACGTCCATTGAGTCCAGGATGCCATCCAGCATTCTCATCCTCTGTCGTCCCTTTCTCCTCCTGCCCCCAATCCTTCCCAGCATCAGAGTCTATTCCAATGAGTCAACTCTTTGCGTGAGGTGGCCAAAGTACTGGAGTTTCAGCTTTAGCATCATTCCTTTCAAAGAACACCCAGGGCTGATCTCCTTCAGAATGGACTGGTTGGATCTCCTTGCAGTCCAAGGGACTCTCAAGAGTCTTCTCCAACACCACAGTTCAAAAGCATCAATTCTTCGGTGCTCAGCCTTCTTCACAGTCCAACTCTCACATCCATACATGACCACTGGAAAAACCATAGCCTTGACTAGACGGACCTTAG
>SJYT01059966.1:196203-222931 GCA_006410635.1 Cephalophus harveyi | reverse complement strand
AGATCAGCCCTGGGATTTCTTTGGAAGGAATGATGCTAAAGCTGAAACTCCAGTACTTTGGCCACCTCATGCGAAGAGTTGACTCATTGGAAAAGACTCTGATGCTGGGAGGGATTGGGGGCAGGAGGAGAAGGGGATGACCGAGGATGAGATGGCTGGATGGCATCACGGACTCGATGGACGTGAGTCTGAGTGAACTCTGAGAGATGGTGATGGACAGGGAGGCCTGGCATGCTGTGATTCATGGGGTCACAAAGAGTCGGACACGACTGAGCCACTGAACTGAACTGAACTGAAGATGATCACATGGTTTTCATTTTTAACTTGGTGATGTTGTGAATGATCTTGATTGACTTTTGAATGTCCAGCCAATCTATCCCAGATGTTTATTCCTGGGATAAACCTCACTTGGTTGACTTGGTTGTGATGTAGTCTCTTCTTTATATATATATATATATGTATATATATATATATATAATTTTATTTCTTTATTTATTGGCTGTGCTGGGTCTTCATTACTGCACAGAGTTTTCTCTGATTGTTAGAGTGGGGGCTACTCTCTCTAGCTGAGGTGGGCTGGCTTCTCTTTGTGGTGGTTTCTCTTGCTGCGGAGCACACGCTCTAGGGAAGGTAGATTCCATAGCTGTAATTCCTGGGCTCTAGAGCACAGGCTTCATAGTTGTGGCACATGGGCTTAGTTGTTCCATGTCACATGGGATCTTCCCAGATCATGGATCAAACCCGTATTTCCTGCACTGGCACTCACATTCTTTTCCACTGAGCCACCAGGGAAGTCCCTGCAGTAGTCTCTTCTTTAATAGAGGGTTGCATTAAATATGCTCATTTTTTAAAGGATTGTTTATGTTCATATTGTGTTTTTTGTTGATTTTTTTTGGCCATGTCTTGGGCTTTGATATCAGGGTGATGCTGGACTGGCTCATAGAACAAGCCAGAAAGTGTTCTCTTCTATTTCCTGGAAGAGTTCTAGTAGACAATTATAATTGCTGCTTTTAAAATCCTTACATGCTCATTTGAATATCTGAGTTATCTCAAGGTTGGTCTTTTTTCTTGATAATGAGCTAAATTTTCCCGACCTTCATATTTCAAATACCTTTGGATTGTATCCCCAATATTGTGCACCTTATTTTGTAGAGACTCAAGATTCTGGTTTGTATATTTATTCGTTTCTTAGCAGATGATTACCTTTGTTGAATTCCTACTGCAACTTCCCTCTCTTGAGTAGCAGCTCAAACCTCAGTTCACTTCTTTTTCCCCCAAGAGGCTGCTCACAGTTTGCCCCAGGCATGTATGGGTCAGTGGTTCTAGAGATGTGAGTGGAGATTGGCACTGAATTTGGGACTTCCTCTCCCCAGCTCTCTCCTTTACGGTATTTACCTTCAGTTTTCAGTGGTTACAGTTGCCCTGAACTCCGTCTTCTACTTTTTCAGGCCCCAAAGTGCAGGCTTTCCAGCAGAGATTAACCTACCTCATGTGGAGCTAACTTAGGCTTACTTTAAAGCTAATTCCCATAAACATGAGTAACTCACCTTGTGCCACTCATTTTTTTCTTGGATTCATCCTCAGAATCTTCCTGCTTTGGTTCATTCTTCAGTGTCTTCAGGCCTTTTTTTTTTTTTGGTACGTTTTTCTGAAGTTTTAATTGTTTTCTCTGGGAAGATCAAGGCCTTTGGCCCTGTTGGCAGTGAAAATATCCTTTCTTTCTTTGTCCATATACTTGTTCATCTTAAATTTATTTTAAGCTTTGTAAACACACATCTGACAAAATACTGCCCAGTTTAAAATGAAATTTTCATTTTGCCGAATTCTAAAAACCATGACATCAACAAAAATCTAAGATATAAAAAGGCCTGTTGACAGCCCTTCTGCTTTTCCGCAAGAAAGTGTTCATTCTTGTGTGTTCCAACAGTGCTGAGCAGGAAGCCTTTTATGGAATGCTTTTCTGCGATGAAGGCAAATTCTTTAAAACAAATGTTTTTTAAAACTTTATTTACTTATTTACGGCTGTGGTGGGTCTTTACTGCTGCGTGGGGTTTTCTCCAGTTGTGGCAAGTGGGAGCTACTCTCTAGTTGCGGTGCTCAGGCTTCTCATTGTGGTGGCTTCTCTTGTTGTGGAGCACAGGCTCTAGGGAACACAGGCTTCAGTAGTTGTGGCACACAGGCTTAGTTGCTCCATGTCACGTGGGATCTTCCTGGATCAGGGATTGAACCCGTGTCTCCTGCGTCGGCAGGTTGATTCTCTACCACTGAGCCACCAGGGAGGCCCCGAAGGCAAATTCTTTAGTTCATATCATGTTGGAAGAACAGAGAGGGGCCATGTTTGGTAATCAAGGCCATGCTTCCACAAGGGAAGACACCCCCCACCCCACTACCCTCCCCTGGGTAGGAGCTCCATTTACTCATTAAACATTTACAGAGTACCTACTGTTTGTCAGACAAGGTTCTGGAGACAGAAATATGATTATCAGTGACTTACTAAGGGAGCCAGGCATGAAAGAACACACAGGTATAGGATTTGAAACTGTGGAAAGTTATGCCCTGAGTTAAAGCATATGAAGTTACTAGAGTGAATAACAGGGTGCTTGGTACAGCTGGAAGGTCTAGGAAGGCCTCTCTCAGGAACGAGAAATCATCAGAAAGAAGAGTAAAAATTAATGAAGTGTGTGTGCTAGTGGGCCTAGTTCCAGGAAGAAGGGAAAGCACGTGTAAAGACTCAGAGATGGGAGAGGGAATTGGAAATGTGCAGGAGGGAGGGACCCAGGTGAGCTAGATTGTAGAGGACCAGGAGGGAACTGAGTACAAGATGAAGTCCTTTAGCTCATGAAAGTGCACAAACTGTGATCTGATCACTCGAACTCAGTGTTCCGGTTTTGTTGTTTTTCAGTCACTCAGTCATGTCTGACTTTTTGCGACCCCAAGGACTGCAGCAAGTCAGGCTTTCTTGTCCTTCACCATCTAACGGAGCTTGCTCAAACTCATGTTCATTGGGTTGGTGATGCCATCCAACCATCTCATCCTCTGTCATCTCCTTCTCCTCCTGCCTTCAATCTTTCCCAGCATCAGAGTCTTTTCCAGTGAGTCAGTTCTTCCCATCAGGTGGCCAAAGTATTGGAGTTTCAGCTTCAGCTTCAGTCTTTTCAATGAATATCCAGGATTGATTTCCTTTAGGATTGACTGGTTTGTTCCTTGCAGTCCAAGGGACTCTCAAGAGTGTTCTCCACACCACAGTTAGAAAGTATCAGTTCTTCCGCTCTCAGCCTTCTTTATGGTCCAACTCTCAAATCCATACATGACTATTGAAAAAACCATAGCTTTGACTAGACAGACCTTTGTTGGCAAAGTGATGTCTCTGCTTTTTAATATACTATCTAAGTTGGTCATTGGAGAAGGTAATGGCAACCCACTCCAGTACTCTTGCCTGGAAAATCCCGTGGGCAGAGGAGCCTGGTGGGCTGCAGTCCATGCGGTCACTAAGAGTCGGACATGACTGAGCAACTTCCCTTTCACTTTTCACTTTCATGCATTGGAGAAGGAAATGGCAACCCACTCCAGTGTTCTGCCTGGAGAATCCCAGGGATGGGGGAGCCTGGTGGGCTGCCGTCTATGGGGCCGCACAGAGTCGGACACGACTGAAGCGACTTAGCAGCAGCAGCAGGTTGATCATAGCTTTTCTTTCAAGAAAAAGTGTCTTTTAATCTCATGGCTGCACTCACCATCTGCAGTGATTTTGGAGCCCAAGAAAATAAAGTCTGTCAGTGTTTCCATTGTTTGCCCATCTTTTTGCCATGAAGTGATAGGACAGGATGCCATGATCTTCGGTTTTTTGAAAGTTGAGTTTTAAGCCAGTTTTTTCACTCTCCTCTTTTCATCTTCACCAAGAGTCTCATTAGTTCCTCTTAGCTTTCTGCCATAAGGGTGGTGTCATCTGCGTATCTGAGGTTATTGATATTTTTTCTGGCAATCTTGATTCCAGCTTGTGCTTTATCCAGCCTATTTTGCCTGAAGTATTCTGTGTATAAGTTAAATAAGCAGGGTGACAATATACATATTGATGTACAGCCTTGACACACTCCTTTCCCAATTTTGAACCAGTCCATTATTCCATGTCCGGTTGTTTCTTGACCTGCATACAGATTTCTCAGGAGGCAAGTCAGGTGGTCTGGTATTCCCATCTCGTGGAGAATTTTCCACAGTTTTCTGTGATCCACACAGTCTAAGGATTTAGCTTAGTCAATGAAGCAGATGTTTTTCTGGCACTCTCTTGCTTTTTATATGATCCAACAGATGCTGGCAATTTGATATCTGATTCCTCTGCCTTTTCTAAATCCAGCTTGTAAACCTGGAAGTTCTCGGTTCACATACTGTTGAAGCCTAGCCTGAAGGATTTTGAGCATTCCTTGCTAGTGTGTGAAACGAGTGCAATTGTGCAGTAGTTTGAACATCCTTTGGGACTGGAATGAAACTAACCTTTTCCAGTCCTGCGGCCACTGCTGAGTATTCCAAATTTGCTGGCATACTGAGTTCAGCATTTTAACAGCATCATCTTTTAGTATTTGAAATAGCTCAGCTGGAATTTCATCACTGTCACTTGCTTTGTTCATAGTGATGCTTCCTTAGGCCCACTTGACTTCTCATTTCAGGATGTCTGGCTCTAGGTGAGTGATCACACCATCATGTTTATCCAGGTCATCAAGAACTTTTTTGTGTAGCTCTTCTGTGTATTCTTGCCACCTCTTCTTAATATCTTTTGCTTCTGTTATTCTTCTTAATATCTTCTGCTTCTGTCCTTTATTGAGCCCATCTTTGCATGAAATGTATCTCTAATTTTCTTGAAGAGATCTCTGGTCTTTTCCATTCTATTGCTTCCCTCTATTTCTTTGCATTGTTCACTTAGGAAGGCTTTCTTATCTCTCCTTGGTATTCTTTGGAACTTTCCATTTGATGGATATATCTTTCCTTTTTGTCCTTTGCCTTTCATTTCTCTTGTTTTCTCAGATATTCGTAAGGCCTCCTCAGACAACCATTTTGCCTTTTTGCATTTCTTTTTCTTGCAGGTGGTTTTGGTCACTGCCTTCTGAACAATGTTACAAACCTCTATCCATAGTTCCTCAGGCAGTCTGCCTATCAGATTTAATTGTCACTTATACTGTATAATTGTAAGAGATTTGATTTAGGTCATACCTGAAGGCTATAGTTTTTCCATTTAGTGAACTCTGGGAGTTGGTGATGGACAGGGAGGCCTGGAGTACTGCGATTCATGGGGTCGCAAAGAGTTGGACACGACTGAGCGACTGAACTGAACTGAACTGAATGGCCTAGTGGTTTTCCCTACTGTCTTCAATTGAAGTCTGAGTTTTGCAGTAAGGAGTTCACGATCTGAGTCACAGTCAGCTCCTAGTCTTGTTTTGGCTAACTGTATAGAGCTTCTCCATCTTCACCTGTAAAGAATACAATCAATCTGACTTTGGTGCTCACCATCTGGTGATGTCCATGAGTAGAGTCGTCTCTTGTATTGTTGGAAGAGGATGTTTGCTATGACCAGTGTGTTCTCTTGGTAGCACTCTGTTAGCTTTTATCCTGCTTCATTTTGTACTCCAAGGCCAAACTTGCCTGTTACTCCAGGTATTTCTTGACATCCTACTTTGTATTCCAGTCCCCTATGATGAAAAGGACATCTTTTGGGGGTGTTAGTTCTAGAAGGTCTTGTAGGTCTTCATAGAACCGTTCCAACTTCAGCTTCTTCAGCATTAGTGGTTTGAGCATAGACTTGGGTTACTATGATATGGAATGGTTTGCCTTGAAAACGAACGAGATCATTCTGTCCTTTTTGAGAATGCACCTATGTACTGTATTTCAGACTCTTTTGTTGACCATGAGGGCTATTCCATCTCTTCTAAGGGATTCTTGCCCATAGTAGTAGATATAATGGTCATCTGAGTTAAATTCACCCTTTCCCATCCATTTAGTTCATTGATTCCTAAAATATCAATGTTCACTCTTGCCAGCTCTTGTCTGACCAGTTCGAATTTACCATGATTCATGGACCTAACTTCCCAGGTTCCTATGCAATATTGTTCTTACAGCATCGGACTTTACTTTCACCACTAGACACATCCACCACTGAGCATAGTTTTTGCTTTGGTTCAATCTTTTCATTCTTTCTGGAGCTATTTCTCTGCTCTTCTCCAGTAGCATATTGGGCACCTACCAGCTTGGGGAGTTCATCTTCCAGTGTCATATCTTTTTGCCTTTTCTTACTGTTCATGGGGTTCTTCTTGAGGTAAGAATGCTGAAATGGTTTGCCATTCCCTTCTTCAGTGGACCACATTTTGTCAGAACTCTCCACTATGACCCGTCCGTCCTGGATGGCCCTACAGGGCATGCCTCATAGTTTCATTGTTAGACAAGGCTGTGACCCATGTGATCAGTTTGGTTAGTTTTCTGTGATTATGGTTCTCATTTTGTCTGCCCTCTGATGGATGAGGATAAGAGGCTTGTGGACGCTTCCTGATGGGAAGGACTGGCTGCAGGGGAATCTGAGTTTTGCTCTGGTGGGCAAGGCCACACTCAGTAAATCTTTAACCCAATTTTCTGCTGACGAATGGGGCTGTGTTTCCTCCCTGTAGCTTGGCCTGAGGCCAAACTATGGTAGGGGTAATGGTGACCTCTTCCGAAAGGACATATGCCAGCATGCTGCACCTCCCAGCATTGCTGCGGTCAGCGCCCCTGACCCCGAGGCAGGCCACTGTCAACCCGCTCCTCCACCAGAGACTCTGAAACACTCACAGGCAAGTCTGGCTCAGGCTGCTGTGGGGACACTGTCCTTTCTTCTAGGTCCTGGCATGCACAAGGATTTGTTTGTGCCCTCCAAGTTGCCTCAGTCCTATGGAAGTTCTGAAATCAAATCCCACTGGCCTTCAACGTCAGAGCCCTGGGTGTTCTCAGTTCCTCTGCTGGATCCCCAGCTTGGGAAACCTGTTGTGGTCCAGTTCAGGAATTTGTTTTTTCCTTCTCCTCCTGTTCCCTAGTCTCCTTCCTCTTTTACTCCTTTTAAGTCGTTAAGAAAATGACTCATGAGTTATAGTCAAAACCTCGGTGTCCTCTCCCTGTCCCTGCCCCAGGCCATAGCGATGACCATTGTCAAGGTTTCTCATGCATGCTTCTAGAACGATTTCACAACGTTCGTCTAACATACTGTATAGGTATTTCTAAGAAACAATGGGTATATGAGGGGAAGGCAGATGGGGTTTTACTTGCAGTTATTTCACACTTTCATTTGTTCCACTGGACAACACATGTAGAGACTTTTCCATGTCATCACAGTTGGACACACAGAGGTTTTTTTTCCAAGGGCTGCACAGTACCCTAATGCATGGATGTGACATTATGTATTTACTCAATCTCTGACTGATGGATATTTTAAGCTCTTACTGTTTTTCACTGTTAGAAACACTGTGGCCAGGAACACTCTTGTAAAGACATATTTGGGCACATGTGTGAGTATGTGTATAAGATAAATTCAATTCTGAAGAATTTCTTGGTGAAAAGTATGCACCTTTATAATTTTGAAAGGCATCTAATTGTCCTCTGGAGATATTTGTCCAGGGTCCTTTTACTGTTAAAATGTTCTATAGACATAGCTTAGCACCAGAGGCCTAGGAAAATATCTGAGCACTGAACAGTATGGATTAGCTTCCTGACACAGGGAAACTGCAAATCTGAAATCAATAAATATTTAATTAAATATCTCTACAATGTATTCCTTGTAATGCTATTATTCATACAGAGTTCGTTATATTTGAAAACGATTTGTAGGTTATATATTTTGCTTATTTTGCAAGAATTCACAATAATGTATAATGACTGTTGAGAAATAGGCTATTATAAATTAAATAGCTTATCATAAATTAAACAACTCATCATAAAGATTATTTCAGTTCAGTTCAATCGCTCAGTAGTGTCCGACTCTTTGCAATCCCATGAACCGCAGCACGCCAGGCCTCCCTGTCCATCACCAACTCCCAGAGTCTATCCAAATCCATGTCCATCGAGTCGATTATGCCATCCAATCATGTCATCCTCTGTCGTCCCCTTCTCCTCCTGCTCTCAACCATTCCCAGCATCAGGGTCTTTTCAAATGAGTCAGCTCTTCTCATCAGGTGGCCAGTGTATTGGAGTTTCAGCCTCAACATCAGTCCTTCCAATGAACACCCAGGACTGGCAGTCCAAGGGACTCTCAAGAGTCTTCTCTAACACCACAGTTCAAAAGCATCAATTCTTCGGCACTCAGCTTTCTTTATAGTCCAACTCTCACATCCATACATGACTACTGGAAACACCATAGCCTTGACTAGATGAACCTTTGTTGGCAAAATAATGTCTCTGCTTTTGAACATGCTATCTAGGTTGGTCATAACTTTCTTTCCAAGGAGTAAGCGTCTTTTAATTTCATTGCTGCAATCTCCATCTGCAGTGATTTTGGAGCCCAGAAAAATAAAGTCAGCCACTGTTTGCACTGTTTCCCCATCTATCTGCCATGAAGTAATGGGACCGGATGCCATGATCTTAGTTTTCTGAATGTTGAGCTTTAAGCCAACTTTTTCATTCTCCTCTTTCACTTTCATCAAGAGGCTCTTTAGTTCTTCTTCACTTTCTGCCGTAAGGGTGGTGTCATCTGCATATCTAAGGTTATCGAGATTTCTCCTGCCAGTCTTGATTCCAGCTTGTGCTTCCTCCAGCCCAGTGTTTCTCATGATGTACTCTGCATATAAGTTAAATAAGCGGGGTGACAATATACAGCCTTGACGTACTCCTTTTCCTATTTGGAACCAGTCTATTGCTCCATGTCCAGTTCTAACTGTTGCTTCCTGACCTGCATACAGGTTTCTCAAGAGGCAGGTCAGGTGGTCTGGTATTCCCATCTCTCTCAGAATTTTCCACAGTTTATTGTGATCCACACAATCAAATGCGTTGGCATAGTCAATAAAGCAGAAATAGATGTTTCTCTGGAACTCTCTTGGTTTTTCCATGATCCAGTGGATGTTGGCAATTTGATATTTGGTTTCTCTGCCTTTTCTAAAGCCAGCTTGAACATCAGGGAGTTCATGGTTCACGTATTGCTGAAGCCTGGCTTGGAGAATTTTAAGCATTACTTTCCTAGCGTGTGAGATGAATGCAATTGAGAAGGAAATGGCAACCCACTCCAGTATTCTTGCCTAGAGAATCCCATGGATGGAGAGGCTTGGTGGGCTACAGTCCGCGGGTCGCAAACAGTCAGACACGACAGAGCAACTTCACTTTCACTTTGAGCATTCTTTGCATTGCCTTTCTTTGGGATTGGAATGAAAACTGACCTTTTCCCGTCCTGTGGCCACTGCTGAGTTTTCCATATTTGTTGGCATTTTGAGTGCAGCACTTTCACAGCGTCATCTTTCAGGATTTGAAATAACTCAACTGGAATTCCATCACCTCCACTATCTTGGTTCGTAGTGACGCTTTCTAAGGCCCATTTGACTTCACATTCCAAGATGTCTGGCCCTAGGTGACTGATCACACCATCGTGATTATCTGGGTCATGAAGATCTTTTTTGTATGTTTCTTCTGTGTATTCTTGCCACCTCTTCTTAATATCTTCTGCTTCTGTTAAATCCCTACCATTTCTGTCCTTTATTGAACCCATCTTTGCATGAAAGATTATACAAACTCTGTAGAGAGTTGTCTGAATCTTTATGCCTTCATCAGGCTTTCCAAGAGCTCCAACGATAAAGAATCTGCCTGCAATGCAGGAGTCCTGGGTTCAGTTTCTGGGTCGTGAAGGTCCCCTGGGGAAGGGCATGGCAACCCGCTCTAGTATTCTTGCTTGGGAAATCCCATGGACAGAGGAGCCTAGTGGGGTACAGTCCATGTGGCCACAGAGTCAGGCACAACTGAGCACTATACCTTCATCAACATTTATATTTTCTTTCTTTTTTTAAATGTGTGTGTTATTTTTGGCTGTGCTGGGTCTTCTTTGCTACATGCAGGCTGCTCTCCAGTTGCAGTGAGCAAGCTTCCCATTATGATGACTTCTCTTGCTGTGGAGCACAGGCTCTAGAGTGTGTGGGCTTCATTAGTTTGCTGTTCCTGGTCCCTAGAGCACAGGCTCAATAGTTGGGGTGCGCAGGCTTCGTTGTTTACTGGCATGTTGGATCTCCCCAGACCAGGGATTGAATCCATGTTTCCTGCATTGGCACATTCCACTGTGCTAACAGGGAAACTCAACATTTTGTGTTTTCAAAATTATGAATCTATGTCAACCTGATATGCAACATTTTTGTTTGTTCCTTAGTTTCATATTTATTTAATTATGAGTGCAGTTGAGCATCTTTTCTGTATATTTCTATGCCATTTTCCTCTTTACTGTGAGCTAAATTGTTGTGTTCTAGGTCCATTTTGCTATTGGAATTTGATCCTTTCTGTGTCGATTTGTCAGGTCTTTTATATAATGAGGACTATAGCTCTTTGTTACTCACATAGTGTTGTGAATATTTCCCTCGAATTTATTCTTTGTTTTTAGCCTGCTTTACAATCATTTATGTGTATTCTTTTTTGCCTCTTTTTTACATTTTCCTAGTTAAATTTAAAGTTTTCCTTTATGGCTTCCTGCAGGAAGTCCAAGAACAAAAGGAGGCCTTGAAAGGTTTTTAAGCAGGAAAGTGATATAATCTGATTTGCATTCTAAATGTGGCTGCTGCCCAGGGAACTGAAGATTGGACTCTCAAGAGGGCAAGAATAAATCCAGGGAGAGTGGTTAGAAGGTGAAAGGTGATGGTGACTTGGCTTGAGGAGGATAAATGGGAGAAAGATCAAGAGGCAAAACCAGTGCAGCTGAAGATGGAGAATAAGGCAAGGGAGGCAACAAGGATGAGTCTCAGGTTCTGGTTCTGATTTTGGAAAGGAATGGAGCAGCCACTCTCTGACATAGCAAACACTAAAGGAGGACTAGGGATTTATGTATTTATTGTCTGTTTATTTCAGTGGGGGTGGGGCTTAGGTTGCTCAGACTGTGAGTTAAGATTAGGACGTGATGAGCTGAAGTGTCATTGACATATCTGGTGGAGAAGGAGAAGAGGCAGTTGGATTCACGGTGATGGAGCATAGAAGTGAGACATGTAACAGGTGTGTTTCCACTTTATGAGTTTTGGTTTCCACATTCAACATCAAAGTTCAACAAACCCCTTTGTGGTCTTGACGCACCAGGTTTCACTCGAAAAGTTCAATTTGGGTCTAGAAGTTGGCATAGATTTAAGGAATTGCTAAATGATTTTCCTGCAGAGAAAAGAAAGAGCTTTTGGTTTAAGCAAAAATACACACCCATCTTAACCATGAATTGATGGCCCTAAATTTTTTTTAATTTAGAAATAATATCAAACATACAGAAAAGTTGTGAGAACAATACAAAGAAGGCCCTCTTAAAAAAAGTCACTCTCCCTGGTGCTAGTTATCTGTTTTTGCAATTAAAATAAAAAAAAAAAAAAAAACTGCTGCCAAACTTAGTGGCTTAAAACAGCAACCATTATAGGAGGTATCATGATTTTCTGTGTCAAGAATTTGGGCAGAGCTCAGCTGGGTGATTTCTGTTCCATGCGGTGTTGACAGAGGTCATGGAATGCTATTTAGCTCGTGGACGGAATGATCCAGAGAATCCATGAAAGCTTCACTCACAAGTCTGGCACCTTGGTGGGGAGAGCAGCAAGGCTGAGCTGAGTGGGAAGTGTCAACAGGAGCACCTATGCATGGCCTCTCTAGGGCGATGGTCTCAGGGAGCTGCTAGATGCCTCACGGCAGCTCAAGGGCCCTGGAGAGAGCTTTCCAAGAGGCCCAGACTGAAAGGGCAAAGCTTCTCATAACATAGTCAAGGAAGTCCCAGAGTCGCTTCCCACCAGCCTGGCGGTCTAACAACTGACTAAGACCAGCTCAGATTTAAAGATAGGAATTAGTCTGTCTCCCCAGTGGTTCAGCAGTAAAGAATCTGCCTGCAAAGTAGGAGAGCTGGGTTTGTTCCCTGGGTCAGGAAGATCCCCTTGAGAAGGAAATGGCAATCCACTCCAGTGTTCTTGCCTGGAGAATTTCATGGACAGAGGAGCTCCAAGGGTGGGCTACAGTCCATGGAGGCACAATGAGTCAGATAGGACTGAGCGACTAAACAACAAGCAACCCAATCAGAAGAGGAGCAGTAAGGGTGTGGCCATCTCTATTGTACCACAGTTCACCAGTTGTTGGTATTTTGCCATGTTTGTGTCATAATTTTTCTTTCTGAACTAGTTGAGAGTAAGTTGCATACATCATGCTCCTTTATCCTTGAATACTTTCCTATGTATTAATAATTGCTAAAAACAAAATAGTCTTTTTTTTTTTTTAGCTGCACTGAGCAGCATGCAGGATCTCAGTTCGCTGACTAGGGGCACTTCTCCCGTGCTCCCCCTGCAGTGAAATGCAGAGTCTTAACCCCTGGACCACCAGGGAAGTCCCAAACAAAAAATTATTTGATGGATCCACAGAACAGCAGGAATTTTAACACTGAAAACTACTAGTATCTAATCTATAATCCATATTATAATTGTCCAAATATTATAATTTATAACAAACCTCTTTCTGGTCGAGGATCCAATCCAAGGTTGTATGTTACATTTAGTTGTCAGGTCTCTTTAGCTTCCTCTAATCTGGAATGCTTCTTCACCATTTTTAACATGCTAATTGTTTTGTAGGGTACCCTTCAATTTAGGTTTGTCTGGATATTTCCTCATTATTAATTTAGGTTAAGTACTTTGGGCCAGAACACCACAGAAGTGCAAAATATAAGGAGGCAGCAAGGTTGATTTGTCCCATTATTGGTGGTGTTAACTTCGATCATTTTATTAAAAACGTGCTTGCCAAGTTCCTATTTTTCCTTTTCTAATTAATAATTACTTGGTGGAGAGATTTGTTGAGACTGTAAATATCTTGTTCCTCATTAGACTTTCAACCACATGTTTTAGCATCCCTTGATGATTTTTGCCCAGCTCTTTTACTAGGATGGTAGCAAAACAGTGGTTTTCTAATACCGTCATTTCTTCTGCATTTTTTCTACAACAGGGGAGAGCTGTCCCTAGTGCATATATGTACAGACTTGGATGAACTTATAGATTCTTGTTATTAATATATTCAGTTGGTTATAACCCATAACTGTCATACATTTGGGTGCTTACTGCCTTTGGGTGTCTCCTTGTACTTTTGATCTATTCCTATTATTAATATTTCTTATTTTCTGTCACAGTCCATGTTCCAGACTCAGCTTGTACCTTCCCTGCCCTAATGATTGCCACAGTCTCTCAGGGTGTTATTTGGAGAACATTGTGGGAAGGGAGTGAGGTGAGTGAGAGGAGCCTAAACTGCTAAGGGACCTTCCTGGTGGTCCAGTGGCTAAGACTCTGTGCTGCCAATGCAGGGCCTTGGGTTCAAGCCCTGGTTGGGGAACTAGATCTCACATGCCGCAATTAAGAGTCCGCATGCCATAGCTACAGGTCCTGCGTGCTGCTATAAAGATCAAAGATCCCACATGCCATAACTGAGACCTGGCACACCCAAATAAATGAATATTAAATAATGAATAAATAAATTGCCAAAGTCCAGGGACAAGATGATAAATACTGGAACCAAGGAAGCGCACCATTACCCATGAAATCGTTTGAACCCATCGAGAATCTTACATACTCTAGTCTGTGTCAGGTCCCTGGATAATACATTTCAAATGTATATCCTCCTATGTCAGAAGAACGCTAGCTGTGTGACCTTGGACAAGTTATTAACCTCTCTGAGCCACACACAGATCACTTTGGCTCCAGGAGAAAGGATGTGAGCCTGTCCATGATGGTGCACAGAAAATTCCTCCAAATTTGCTTTTAATCAATCGTTTGGACCAATAGCATGCTTTTCTTTAATTGGCAATTACATATTCTTTTAAACGCTGCAGGAATCCCAGGTCATTTTAATAGATGGCACTGTAATTGCAGTTTTTATCTTAAACCATTTTATTTTCAGAGAGAATGAGAGACTATGTCGAGAACATAATGAGATGATTCAGTGAAAAAGATGAACTGCTTGACTACCACCCAGGTAATAGCTGATAAAAAGTCTCCAGTGGCAATGGATCAGGTAGTGTTAAGCAGGTAACTTTTAGTTGTGTGGGTGGAATATATTCTCAGTTATTTAATCCCCATGTGCTCAAGGCCAGCCAGCCTCAGTGATGGTTTGACCTGGCTTTCTCCCACCAGAGCAGGTGCTATCCATGTCAGTAGTGGGGTGTAGAGGCAACCATCGGAGCTTTGAAGTCAGTCAGATCTGTATTGAGATTCCAAATTATTTATTACTGTCTGATACTTAACTGGTAAAGAATCTACCTGCAATGTGGGAGACCTGGGTTANCCACCAGAGCAGGTGCTATCCATGTCAGTAGTGGGGTGTAGAGGCAACCATCGGAGCTTTGAAGTCAGTCAGATCTGTATTGAGATTCCAAATTATTTATTACTGTCTGATACTTAACTGGTAAAGAATCTACCTGCAATGTGGGAGACCTGGGTTAGATCCCTGCGTTGGGAAGATCCCCTGGAGAAGGGAAAGGCTACCCACTCCAGTATTCTGGCCTGGAGAATTCCATGGACTGTATAGTACATGAGGTTGCAAAGAGTCAGACACGACTGAGCGACTTTCACTTTCTCTTTTCCCTTGGCTGTTAAATGGGGTTAAGAAATCTGACCCCATAAGATATTATGTGCCTTTGATGAGATAATAAATGGTGAAAACCCAGCACAGAAACACACAGTAAATGTGCTTTTCCCTCTACCTCCACAGCTTCGTGGATTTCCTTCTGTGCCCTGACAAAGCCTTATTTCCCATATCCTCTCATCCCCACAATACCCTCAGCCATCGATGAGGATTAGACCACCAAGGGATGAGCGCAGAAAGGAGAAATACTTTCTCCTGAACCACACCTGGTATGTTTTTCAGGATTCAGGGAGCACTGAGTCATTAGCTTTGCCCTTTAAAAAAAATTTTTTTTTTTTAATTTAGTTTTTTGTCTGGGCTGGGTCTTTGTTGCTGCACAGGACTTGCTGTAGCTGTGGCGAGTTGGGGCTACTCTCTAGCTGTGGTATGTGGGCTTCTCCATACGGTGGCTCCCCTTGTTTTGGAGCACAGGTTATAGAGGATGGGCTTCAAGAGTTGTGGCTTGTGGGCCCTAGAGCACAGGCTTAGTAGGTGGGGCACACAGGCTTAGTTGCTCCAAGGCCTGTGGGATCTTCCCGGATTAGGGATCCAATCCTGTCTTCTGCATTGGCAGGCAGGTTCTTTACCACTGTGAGCCCCCAGGGGAGCCCTGCTTCTCTCTTTATAAATGCATTCAGTAATGTTTTTAAGCACCTGTGCAGTGCTCAGTCTCTGTATTGGACTTTATGGATGAACCAAAGAAGCATAAGATGCAGCCCTTGCTTTCCAGGAACAAAAAATCCCACTAAGGGCCCAAAATAATTATTATAAAACAAAAGCAAATGATTATAACCCAAAGCACACACAGACCTGAGTTCAAACCCCAGCTCTGCCATTTATTAGCTTTGTGACCTTGAACAGTCACTTCACTTCTCTGTGCGTCTATTTCCTCACCTGTGAAACAGAGCAGCCTGGGGAGGTCATCACAAGGCATAGAATAGCTGCTCCATGTAAGGGACCTGGCACAAGGTAGGCCCTTAGAAAATCCGAGTTCCTTTGTCTTCAAACCATATGGTAGTTAAATAGAAGTTAAGCTGAAGACCTGTTGCAAAACTGCCTGTAAGTCATTGCCAAGTGAAGGGCCCTGAAATAAAGGCTCTTGGAGTTTGGGAGAGGAGAGAACTGCTCAAGCTGAGGTGGGTGGAGGAGCTTCTCTCATGAAGAAGGGAAGTGCCTGGCATCCTGCAAGGATGGACTGATTTGCTCAAATACATCATGGGAGCCTTGTTTCCTGCACCGAAGATAAGGGATAAAGGTTTGGATGCCTGAGACAGAAGTGGCGCATGGAGGACTGAAGACAGTCATTCACTTACCCAGCCAATGCCCAGACCACTGATACTGTTTGTCCTTGCGCTGCCAGTTCTCACTGCCCATCTGTCTCAATGCCTTTGAGCCCACTTTGAATGCCTTGTCCCTCCTCTTGCAGTAATCAGAGTCCACTGGCCAATAGCAAATGAGTCAGAGGACAAGTATGTACCTAGGAGAAAGGAAATGCTAATGGACAGAGATGTGTTCACCCTGGTGCTCTTCACAAAGTATTGCTTTGAGCAAAAATATACAGAGAAACTTACTTGCAGATGTTCATAACAATCACCAGCTATTGTAAATTATGTTTTGTTCCCAAGTATCAGCTCCTTCGGGCTTCCCTGGTGGCTTAGATGGTAAAGAATCTGCCTGCAAGGCAGGAGACCTGGGTTTGATCCCTGGGAGGGGAAGATCCCCTGGAGAAGGAAATAGCTACCCACTCCAGTATTCTTGCCTGGAGAATTCAATGGACAGAGGAGCCTGGAGGGCTACAGTCCATGGGATCACAAACAGTCAGACACGACTGAACGACTTCCACCACCATCACCATCAGCTCCCTCATCTGTAACAGAATCATACCTCTCTTCTTTGCCAGAATTCTCTGAGGATGGAGTATAGTGGTAACCCACTGACTTTAGGATAGCCAATCGAATGTGAGAGGACGCAACAGGCACCACATCAGAGCAGAAACATTAAATGCATCTCATGATTTATTTGGTCTCATGTTCTTGTCTTCTTAGATGATGCTACTGTCAATCTGCATCCGAGAATAAGAAAGCTTGGTGCTCAAGGGGAGCTAAGCACAGCCAAGTCATGACAGATAAAGACCAGTAGACCAGAACACCCGTGAGCTAGATGTGTTTGTTATTGTAAACCGCTGAGATGTGGAGGTTGTTTGTTGACACAGCAAAAGCTGACAAGTACATCAACATTAACTGAACACTTGTTCAGTGCTGACATTATCCTGAGCATACATGTGTGTTCTCTCATTTAATCTTCACATTAATCACGGAAGGCAGTGTTACATCCAGTGTTTCCTATTGTAAACATCAGAAAATTACTCTGGCTGTGTACAAAAGGAGTACAAGAGGAAGACTTCTGTTTCCAGCCAAGAGGGAACAACAGAGGCTGGATGTGTTCATACCCAAAAGAACTAAAAAGGATATGAAATATATAAAACTGGTTTTTAAGATAGTAGATGATGGGCAATGAAGGACAGTAATCTCTGAGATATGGGAGCTTCCAGGTCATGGTGCAAAAAAAGGGAAGCCTGGAAGAGCTTAGTGATCTCCTTGGTTTGGGAATATGGAGCTGGGAGAGCAAGAAGGCCAAAATTTTCAGGGAACTAAAATTTTCAGGGAAGCATACTGGAAAGGAGAAAGCTACACAGAGAGAGAACCAAGGAGATTTTCAAAAGGTGCCCCTCAAAGATGCAGCTGAGCACAGGTCAGAGCATGTATAAGAGGAAACTCTCTAAGGCACGGGAAGTAATACCAACAAAACTAAAGGGAACAATCCCTGGAGCTCATCTAAGACTAGAAATAACACCTCTTCCCACCAGCCAGAGTGGACATCAGGCAAAATGCAAAAAGGGTCTTGCTCCACAGTGGGAAAAAAATTACCAGACATGCAAAGAAGCAAGTACCTACAACCCCATAACCCGAAGAGAGGAGAAAAATCAATCCAATGAAACTAACCCAGAAATGACCCAGATAACAGAAGTAGTAGATAAGGACACTTTGAAAAGTATGACTGTATTCCATATGTTCAAGATTCTAGAGGAAGGATTGAATATGTTAAACAAAGACATGGGAGATATAAAAAAGGTCCAGGGTGAATTTCTCTTTTTTATTGGAGTGTAATTGCTTTACAATGTTGTGTTAGTTTCTGCTGTACAGCAAAGTGAAGCAGCTTCATGTATGCCTATTCCTTCTCTCTCGAGCCTCTCTCCCACCTCCCCCCCCCATCCCACCTCACTAGGGCAACACAGAGCACTGAGTTGAGCTCCCTGGGCTAGATAGCAGCTTTCCTCTAGCTATCTATTTTACACATGGTTCAGTTCAGCTCAGTTCAGTCACTCAGCCGAGTCCGACTCTTTGTGACCCCATGAATCACAGCACTCCAGGCCTCCCTGTCCATCACCAACTCCCGGAGTTCACTCAAACTCACGCCCATCAAGTCAGTGATGCCATCCAGCCATCTCATCCTCTGTCGTCCCCTTTTCCTCCTGCCCCCAATCCCTCCCAGAATCAGGGTCTTTTCCAATAAGTCAACTCTTTGCATGAGGTGGCCAAAGTATTGGAGTTTCAGCTTCAGCATCAGTCCTTCCAATGAACACCCAGGACTGATCTCCTTCAGAATGGACTGGTTGGATCTCTTCGCAGTTCAAGGTCTATTTGGAACCAGTCTGCTGTTTCATGTCCAGTTCTAACTGTTGCTTCCTGACCTGCATACAGGTTTCTCAAGAGGCAGATGTAGTGTATCTCTTTTACACATGTAGCTATCTATTTCACATGTAGCTATCTATTTTACACATGATACCACTATAATGGCAGAGAGAAAAGAAGCCTCTTGATGAGGGCAGAAGAGAGTGAAAAAGACAGATAAAACTCAATATTAAGAAAACTAAAATCATGGCATCTGGTCACATCACTTAATGGCAAATAGAAGGGGAAAGGGTTGAAGCAGTGACAGATTTCCTCTTCTTGGGCTCTAAAATCAATGCAGATAATGACCACAGCCCTGAAATGAGAAGATGATTGCTTCTTAGAAGGAAAGCTATCTACTTATCTACATGAACTAGGAAAAAAAAATAGCTTTCATGTAGAAAGCTATCTAGCTATCTACATGAACTTGGACAAGCTCAGGGAGATGATGAGGGACAGGGAGGCCTGGCATGCTGCAGTCCACAGGGTCACAAAGAGTGGACATGACTTGGTGACTGAACAAAAACTTAGACAGCATATCCAAAAACAGAGTCATCACTTTGCTGACAAAGATCCATATAGTCAAGGCTATGGTCTTTTCAGTAGTCATGTACAGATGTGATAGTTGGACCATAAAGATGGCAGAGCACTGAAGAACTAATGCTTTTGAACTGTGGTGCTGGAGAAGAGTCTTGAGAATCCCTGGGACAGCAAAGAGATCAAGTCAGTCAATCTTAAAGGAAATCAACCCTGAATACTCATTGGACAGACTAATGCTGAAGCTGAAGCTCTGATACTTTGACCACCTGATATGAAGAGCTGATTCATTGGAAAAGATCCTGGTGCCAGGAAAGATTGAAGGCAGAAGGAGAAGAGGGCAACAGAGGATGAGATTGTTGGATGGCATTACTGATTCAATGAACATGAACTTGGACAAGCTCAGGGAGATGGTGAGGGACAGGGAGGCCTGGCATGCTGCAGTCCACAGGGTCACAAAGAGTGGACATGACTTGGTGACTGAACAACAACAATAAGTGTATACGTGTCAATGTTACTCTCTCAATTCATCCCACCATCCCTTTCCCCCACTGTGTCCACATCCAGGCTGAATTTCTAGAAACAAATCTACAATGTACGAGATAAAAATACACTGGGTGGGGTTAATTGCAGATCAGATGTAGTAGAAGGAAAAGTTAGTGAAACTGAAGACATAGAAGCAGTTGAAAATGAAGCACAGAAAAAAAAGCAGATGGAAAATCTAAATGGAATAACAGCGAGCTGTGGGGCAATTTCAGGCAGCCTGTGCAGGTAGAGTAGGGGTCCTTGAAGGAAATGGGGCAGAAAAATATTTGAAGAAATAAGAGCCCCCATATTTCTCAATATGAAGAAAACTTGAAACCCACAAATCTAAAAAGTTTAAAGAAACTGAAACATAAGACACATAAAGAAAACTACACCAAGGCACATCATAACTGAATTGATTAAAACCACTGATAAAAATAATTAAAAAAAAGCAGATGGAAAATCTAAATGGAATAACAGCGAGCTGTGGGGCAATTTCAGGCAGCCTGTGCAGGTAGAGTAGGGGTCCTTGAAGGAAATGGGGCAGAAAAATATTTGAAGAAATAAGAGCCCCCATATTTCTCAATATGAAGAAAACTTGAAACCCACAAATCTAAAAAGTTTAAAGAAACTGAAACATAAGACACATAAAGAAAACTACACCAAGGCACATCATAACTGAATTGATTAAAACCACTGATAAAAATAATTGAAAGTGGCCAGGGAAAAGGAGGGAACATATTACATACAGAGGAACAAAGAGAATAACAGCAGACTTTTTTTTTTTTTTGTCAGAAACAATTTAATATAAAAGACCATGCACCAACATCTTTAAAGCAATGGAAGAAAAGCAAAAAATCCATCAACCTAAAATTCCTTACTAAGAACAAAGCTTTCAAAAGTGAGAATAAACAAGGCTTTTTCAAATAGACAAAAGGTTTAAGAACTCACCACCATCAGACCTGTACTATAAGACCCATACAGGTTAAAAGTAAAAGCATAGAGAAGATATATTATGCTAAAACACTAATTTTAAAAAGAAGTGAAATCATATTTAACAATATCAAACAAAAGAGATTTCAGAGCAGTGAGTATGAGCAGGCACAAAGAGAGTCGGTTCATAAAGGAACATAACACCCCAAAAGTATATGCACCTAAAACAAGGCTTCAAAATACATGAAACAAAAAGAGATAGAACTGTAAGAAGGTGCAGACAGATTCACAAGTATACTTATATACCCTCTCTTAATGATTGACAGAACAGATGAACAGAAAATCAGTAAGAATGTAGAAGACTTGAATAACACGGCTAACCTGATGTCATTGGTATTTCCAGAGCAGTTCACACGATAGTAGCAGAATAAACATTCTTTTCAAGGGCACTCAAAACATTTACAAAGCTCAACTGTATTCTGAGCCATAAAATAAATTGCAGAAAATTTAAAACTATTCAAGTTATAGGAAGAATGACCACATAGAAATGTTAGGAATCAATACTAGAATGATGTCTGGAAAATCTTCAAATATTTGGAAACAAAATAATTAAATTCTAAGTAAGCTATGCGTCAAAAAGAAAAAAAAATTTATTTTACAATGTTTTTTGAACTGAATGTAAATAAAAATGCTGTCTTGCAAAATTTGTGAGATACAGTATTTAGAAAACAATATATGACACTAAAGGCCTATATTAGACTAGAAAAATGGTCTAAAATAAGTGATCTCTGCTTTCCACCTTAAGGGAAAGAGCAAATGGATGCCAAAAGTAAGCACAAGAAAGGAAAGAGAGCCAAAAAAAGCACAGAGAAAATAAATGAAAACAAAAGTTGATTATTTGAGACCATCAATAAAATTGATAAACTGCTAGCCAAACTGAACAAGCAAAATAAGAGAGAAAAGGCCCAAAATACCAGTATCAGAAACAAGAAAGCTGACATCACTACAGAAATTCTCATGTAATAAAAAGATGATAAAGAAAAATTATGAACTCAATGCCAATACAGTCAACAATTATCTGACATGACAAATGTCTCGAAAGATATAAACTACTATAGTTCATTCAAAAAGACACAAACACAATAGCTCTGTATCTATTTTAAAATAATTGAATTTCTGTTTAAAACTCTCCCCGTAAAGAAAATTCCAGGGCCAGATTATTTCACTGGTGAATTCCACAAAACATTTAAGGAGAAATATTATCACTTCTATATTTCTTTTTTCTTAGAAGAAAGAAGAATGTTGTTAAATCATTTTTCTCTTTCTTTTTCCTTTTTAGTGCAATTTGTTAACTCGTTCTCGAAATCCAGTTTTAGTTTGGTGTCAAAGCAAGACAAAAATATTACAAGAAAAGCACAGACAGTATCCTCATGAATATAGACACTAATGGAAATCCAGCCATGTAATAAAAGGACAATATATCACAGCCAGGTGGGATCTATCCCAGGAATGCAAAGCTAGTTCCACATTCAAAACCCAATCAGTGTAATTCACTCTATGACTAGATTTAAGAAGAAAGAAAATTGGGAAATCACAGGATGACTTGGAAGGCTAGAAAGCAAGATCCAGGATAAAGAAAAAAAACCATTAAAAAAGGCAGGAACAACAAAATCAACAACAAATGCAGGGCTCAGAAATACAGCTGGAATCACACCCCAAACCCAATCTACTGAGCTGCCATTGACAGCACTGATCATTGGATGTAGGAGTGGGTACCACAGCTGATGGCGTCCTTGGGGGCTGGATGTTGCTGCTGCCAATGGTTCCATCAAAATGAATTCTCCACCGTCTTTGCTTTGTTTGGAATAGCTGGTTCCAGCTTTGAAAACCCAGGAGGAAGGGTGTGAATAGCCAAGCCGTCAGGAAGACTGGAAAAGGGAAGGTAACAGGACTTCTTAGTTGCCAACAGTAGAATCCACTCCACCTGTTTCATGCAGGTGGGGACTTAGTGAAGCTGAATAAATAGCTTATGGAATCACTGGGATTGTTGAAAACTAGGCTCCGGATGGAACTTTCAGGAAAATAATTCTGTTGACAGAATGGGTCTGGTAAGGGAGTTTCTGCCACAAATGAGATGAGGAAGCTGCCCCTCTCACTCCAATTCCAGAAAAGAGCTTCCTCTACTTTCCCAGAAGTACCAGCCAGAGGGGATTCTGTAGGCCTAGAGAATGTTCTAGAGGGGCGAACTTCTGAATCGGACCGGTATGTTTGTCTGGCAGAATCCAGATCACAGCCGCATCCAAGGCAAGGGAGGCTAGGACATGAAGGGGTTTTATTTGCTTGATTTTACCAAAAACAAAATGCAATGAGCAATTGCAAGAGATTTGAGAGCTATGACTGGGACCTGGGCATTTTCTTTGCTACGCAGCCTGGCATGTGCCATCTTAGTTCCCCGACCAAGGATGGAACCTGTGTCCTCAGCAGTAGCAGTGCAGTCCTAACCATTGGACCACCAAGGAAGTCTGATGGGCACTGGGCTTTTTGTTCACCTGTAGGAAGCAGAGTTGCTTGAATTCATGTGGAAGGGAACTTCTCGGGCTTGGAGAGGTGGTTCAACTGCTCAGTATTTCTATGTGAGAAATGCCACTAAAGAAAGGTACTTAAAAAAAAAAGTCTTTCTTGAACTTGTTACAATATTGTTTCTGCTTTATGTTTTGGTGTTTTTTGGCTACAGTCATGTGGGATCTTAACTCCTCAACCAGGGATTGAACTCACATCCCATGCATTGCAAGGCAAAAATTTTAACCACTGGACCACCTGGGAAGTCCCCTAAATAAGGTACACTTATTAGTTCCATTTTCCAGGCATTTGGTAACTCATGCAAGATCACAATATGGAGAACAAACATTTGCCAAGCCCTTATAGACAGCACCTCCTTTAATTCTTACAAGTCTATGGGGTAGACAGTATGTCTACCATTTTATATAAACATAAGGATTACAGAAATTGATTAAAAGGCTAAAACCCTGTGGTGTGAGCCTGCTGTGATCTGTCCTCTGCCTGCCACCTGATCCCAGTGTACCAGGGTCCCGGACTCTGGGCGTAGGTGTCCCTGTGCATGCTTGTGCGTGTCCTTAGTATCTTATCCTGCACCAAGTTCAGCGTGCACTGGATGAATTTGGGTATCTCTGTCACTGAGTTACACCTACTTTCTTGCTACAGATTAACTACGGTGTATCCCAGAGTCCTGGGGTGCTCAGTCCTCTGGGCACCAGTAGCTCTGCTTATCTAGGACGTAAACTGCGACAAGAACGAGAATGGAATAACCTGAGGCCTGCAACTATGTCAGTATGCAAATCATTTGCATGCAAATGAGTCCAAGGGAATAGTGTTGGGGATCCCTAGGTCAATCATTGTGGTAAACTGTAAGTGATGCAAATTATTTTCGGTGCATTTGACCCTCCATCTTTTGTGGCTGGACTGAAACAGTTTTGAAAAATAGACTGTATCTGTAGAGTACACAGAAGAATGGAGTGGAAGGTACAGAGATTTCTCACACACTTCCTGCCGTAACACATGCAAAGCCTCCCCAATTATCAACATTCCCCACCACAGTGGTACATTTGTTACAATGATGAACCTACACTGACATATCATTAGCACCCAAAGTCTGTAGTTTGTCTTAGGGTCACTTTGGGTGTACATGCTGTGGGTTTTGACTAATGTCTAATGACCCTTATCTACCGTGATAGCATCACACAGAGTAGTTTCACTGCTCTAAAAATCTGTGCTTCACCTATTCATCCCTCCCTCCCTCCTAACCATTGGCTAACAGTGATCTTTTTACTGTCTCCATACTCTTTTACCTTTTCCAGACGGTCGTATAGTTGAAATCATACTATATGTAGCCTTTTCAGACTATCTTCTTTCACGTTGTAAGAAATATAAATTTGAGTTTCCTCCATATTTTTTCATGCCTTGAGAATTTGTTTCTTCTTAGTACTAAATAATATGACTTCCCTGGTGGTTCAGACAATAAAAAATCTTCCTACAATGCAGGAGACCCAGGTTTGATCTCTGGGTTGGAAAATTCCCTGGAGAAGGAAATGGCAACCCACTCCAGTATTCTTGCCTGGAGAGCTCCATGGACAGAGGAGCTTCATGGGCTACAGTCCATGGGGTGGCAAAGAGTCGGACATGACTGATTAATATTCCATTGTGTGAATGTACCACAGTTTATTTATCCATTCACCTACAAAGGACATCTTGGTTGCTTCCAAATTTTGGCAATTATGAATAAAGCTGTTATAAACATCCATGTGCAAGTTTTTGTGTGAAAACTTCAATTCCTCTGGGTAAATACCAAGGAGTGTGATTGCTAAACTGTATAAAGTATGGCAGAAAGTGAAGAAGAACTATAGAGCCTCTTGATGAAAGTTAAAGAGGAGAGTGAAAATGTTGACTTGAAGCTCAACATTCAGAAAACTAAGATCATGGCATCTGGGCCCATCACTTCATGGCAAATGATGGGGAAACAGTGGCAGACTTTATTTTGGGCTCCAAAATCACTGCAGATAGTGATTTCAGCCATGAAATTAAAAGACGCTTACTCCTTGGAAGGCAAGTTATGACCAACCTAGATAGCATATTAAAAAGCAGAGACATTACTTTGCCAACAATAGTCCATCTAGTCAAGGCTGTGGTTTTTCCAGTAGTCATGTATGGATGTGAGAGTTGGACCATAAAGAAAACTGAGCTCCAAAGAATGGATGCTTTTGAAGTGTGATGTTGGAGAAGACTCTTGAGAGTCCCTTGGAGTGAAAGGAGATCCAACCAGTCCATCCTAAAGAAAATCAGTCCTGAATATTCATTGCAAGGACTGATGTTGAAGCTGAAACTCCAGTACTTTGGCCACCTGATGCAAAGAGCTGACTCATTTGAAAAGACTGTCATGTATGGATGTGAGAGTTGGACTATAAAGAAAGCTGAGCACCAAAGAATTGATGCTTTTGAACTGTGGTGTTGGAGAAGACTCTTGAGAGTCCCTTGGACTGCAAGGAGATCCAACCAGTCCATCCTAAAGGAGATCAGTCCTGGGTGTTCATTGGAAGGACTGATGTTGAAGCTGAAACTCCAGTACTTTGGCCACCTGATGCAAAGAGCTGACTCATTTGAAAAGACCCTGATGCTGGAAAATATTGAAGGCAGGAGGAGAAGGGGACAACAGAGGATGAGATGGTTGGATGGCATCACTGACTCAATGGACATGAGTTTGAGTAAACTCTGGGAGTTGGTGATGGACAGGGAGGCCTGGCGTGCTGCAGTCCATGGGGTCTCAAAGTGTCGGACACAACTGAGCAACCGAAATGAATGAATGAATGATCGTTAAGAGTGCTTTCATTTTATAAGAAAGAACCAAAGTGTCTTCCAGTGTGGCTCTACCATTTTGCGTCCCCCTCAGCAGTGTGTGAGAGTGCTTGTTGCTCCATATTCTGGCCAGTACTGGTGCCATCAGTGTTCTGAATTTTGCCCATTTTAATAGAGCTGTAGTGGCATCTCATTGCTTTGGTTTGCATCTCCCTGATGACATTTGATGTGGAGGATTGAAACAGTTTTTAGAACTTCTTTGGATGGGCTGGCCCATGCTAGACAGTGCATCAACAAGTCCACTCCTATGAACGGGCCCAAGAAAACATTAGTGTGGATGCAGGAGGGAAACTGTTTGGGAATGTTCATAGCAGCACTGTTCCTAATAGCCCCCAAACTAGACTCAATCTCAACACCCCTTGAAAGGACCATGGAAAAATAAATTGCTGGCAAAGATGCTTTCTTTTGACCAAACTTGAATGTCTTCTCTGCTCAGCCAGGCTTGGTCTTTGGCTTCCCTCTCCATGCCTGTAGAGTTTGAGTAAGAATCTTACTAAATCAGTTTGGCAAAACCCTCCCACACTTTTGTATCTGATCACCCTCAGTATCTGATCAAATATCTCATCCCTCAGGCTGGTCTGCCTTCAGCAAGGACCCTGTTGAGTCAGTCTAACAAGAATCCATCTTACCTCTGGATTTGCTTCCAGCAATTTTCCATCCACGGACCCCACCGTCCACCTTGCTCCTTGGCTATAAATCCCTATTTGTCCTTGTTGTACTCAAGTTGAGCCTGATGTCCCTCTCCGGCTATGAAACCCCACTGTAGTCCACATATC